>JAVTVY010026201.1:0-10751 GCA_036873755.1 Hanleya hanleyi | reverse complement strand
TTCAACACTCTAGTTTTAAGCGTGTAAGCTATTTACTACGCATGAAACACAGCTTTCTATGTTGATATGGAGAAATATTTTTTTCGCTTCAAAGACGGGACAGCAAGAGGGTTTTTTCGCATGTAAACATGACATCTTCTTTCATCAGTGTGACACCGGAATAGGCTGGTAATTTTTTCTGCAGTGTAATGTGCTTATCTCGTGAATTTGCTGGCAACCAGTTCCGTTCCATTGCTTCGACAATTCCAAATTCACTGAGTTAGTAAACATACATGGGAGCTTTATAACGTACTTCTCGATTTTAGGCTTGAGTATGCTCATCAGCCCTGTAAACAAAATTATGTGATCTGCACGCCGCCATCAACGCTAGCCAATCAAGTCGACGTTTGCCATCCTTTGTATTTTTTAATCACAGGTCAAAAAGTTCCAAGATGTTTTCCCCTTTTCCTTGCAACGAACAGAATGAACTATATGTTTGCATTGAATAGTATATGACAAATGGGCAATTTTCAGGGTTTTGCATACCAGGTGTTCACGTAACACATTGACAGAATATCTTTAGAAAAAAAAAACAACGTTAAAAGTGTGTAGGTGGGCAGGTATCTCACCGAAGGCATGTCGGCTATATCACAAGTTCATCGACTTCCCTCAGGGAAGATGGTGGACAGTATTTGTGAAAAGCAGAAGGCTGTACCGTAAACTTCTGCGGGGCTTAAGAACTATACAGATTTTATTCTCGGGGCATTATTTAGAATAACAGTATTGTGTACGTTAAAATGTGTCAAGGTCGTAAGCTTATACGTAAAAGTCGCCTATACTCCGCTCGTGCGGCTCTCGCACCAGAGATGTTCATGTAATTTTTCCGAACAAAATTTATTCCATCCTCCCATAACTGCTCCCCATTAAACAACCTCGTTCACCCATCTTCACACAACAGGCTGATTATAACGTTTTGTCGCCTTGATATAATATGGCAGAATTATTGTTCCAAAACTGTAAGTTAAGCTATCCACCTGTACTGATCAACACTCGCTCAATGACATTTCTCTCATTCTCGCCTTTGCTTGATAGATTATGTATATAAAACTATATATTTTTAGAAAGCCTGTTTTCTAAGAATTCTAGACATGTTCATACGTTTAAACTTTGAATATAATTAAATCTATCATTCATATTTGAACTTTGCTCTTCGTAAATTCTACCGATCATTTTCAAATGTCAATTTCAAGAAAAGTATCAAATATAACTGCGTGAAAATCGACAGCTCCATCTAGAAACGCGTCTCTCAGTTTTCTCGTTTTTCTTAGTTTTCTCACTAGAGCCCCAAAACCGAAGAAATATCGTTAAACTTACCGAACACTGCTAAAGCCGGAATATCTCGCTAAAGATTTGATAATTAAAAAAAAAAATGAAAGACGCGTTTCTAGGCCTCTATGCCATCCCAGTTATGTCCAAATCTCGCCATTCTATGATGTACGGTTTTCGAGAAATTTCGGTTTTTACCAGCGAAACCGGTCCAATTTAATATGCGATAAATCGAAAAAGGAGCCCAGCAGGTGATTATTCTACTGTGTTAGCCAAATATTCCCCGATAAAATCCTTCACTGACATGGATTACTCTTGTCACGCTCAAAGATATTGTATTGTTTGCTTCTTACTTTGCGCAATGACTTTTCATCGCATAGCTCCATCGCATAGCTCAATCGCATAGCCCCATCGCATAGCTCCATCGCTCCATCGCTCCATCGCATAGCTCCATCGCTCCATCGCTCCATCGCATAGCCCCATCGCATAGCTCCATCGCTCCATCGCTCCATCGCCTTTTCATCGCATTTTCGTCGCGTCTTTCATTTCTGATTTTCCATCGCATAGCCCCATCGCATAGCTCCATCGCTCCATCGCATAGCTCCATCGCATAGCTCCATCGCTCCATCGCTCCATCGCATAGCTCAATCGCATAGCTCCATCGCATAGCCCCATCGCATAGCTCCATCGCATAGCTACATCGCTCCATCGCATAGCCCCATCGCTCCATCGCATAGCTCCATCGCGCATCGCATAGCTTCATCGCATAGCCCGACTTTTTATCGCATAGCTCCATTGCTCCATCGCATAGCTCCATCGCTCCATCGCATAGCTCCATCGCGCATCGCATAGCCTCATCGTGCATCGCATAGCGCGACTTTTTATCGCATAGCTCCATCGCTCCATCGCATAGCTCCATCGCGCATCGCATAGCTCCATCGTTCCATCGCATAGCTCCATCGCTCCATCGCGTTAAATTAGAAATGAAAGACGCGATGGCCCCTCTCGGCCATCATACATCTGGCCTTGAAAATCCGTCTTTGGTTTATCTTGACACCGATAAACTTCTCAATGGCTTGTATCCTATCCTGAAATTTCGAAATGGTCTTTATTGGTTTGTCACTGTGTATTATAAATACATATTTGGGCTATAGGTTTCTTGGCATAAATATTGCCTACTTTCCCGTGTTCGGTCATATTGGTCGAGTGCACGCTAAGACTGGATCGAGCTATTGTGACGTTTACCGAACTAAAGCTATTCCCCTCACCCAAGATGCCACCCAGTGCAGTTGTGCCCTGCATTGAGCAGGATGGGCTGTTCCTAGTACTGTGTTTGATATGACAATCTGTTAGCCTACCATGATAACTGCGTGCATCACAGGCTGGGGCTGAGAAATCCTTAGGGATCGTTTCCATTATTCGTTTTTTCTTCAGTCGCGATTTTTCTTCAATTTTCTCGATTGAAAAACGATCATTCGTGAATCAGTCGCGAGGATATCGAGAGAAAAAAATGAGAAAAAACGATTGAACCTTTTCTGAAAAAAACCATTCTCTCGCGATATCGTTTTCGAATCGTTTACCCATGCGCGATCCGTTCTTGATCGCGAATCTTCAATCGCGAGAGAATCGGGTTTTTTCAAGGTGCGAGAGAATCGTGAGGCGGAGTGATATCTGATACATAGGCCGTGTTGCCGTCGTACACCGCTCTATCCGCGAACTGGGAACTACATTTAATGCTGGTTGCGGATTTGTCGATGGAAAACCTATATTACTATACTGTATAAATGCGTAAGATAACCGGATAATATATATGATTCACGATCTGTAGTCTCCTACAAGCTGAAGTGGGGGTAATGCTGGAAATATCTATAGACATACTTGTACCATACTTCCTGTGACGTCCGCGCTCAGATTTACAAAATTACATGTTTATTTAATAAGGTCATGAGTGGATTTGAGTTCGTTGTTGATTGCATTATCAGAATGATTACGGCACAGACTTGATAGAGATGTGAATGGGCACATGGCGGATAACCCAGAACAGCTTAGCCCTCCAGCCGAGAATTTCTAGGTTAATTAAGGTGAAAAATAGTGTAATTAAATATGTATATTTTGTTATAGTAAAACATACATTAGGAAAGGGTATACGTTCATGTTTTGGTACAGTTTTTAAACTATTGAGACGTGAAGTTAAAAAAATCACCATCAAGTTAATTTTATTTATTATAAGAATATTCCCGCAGTGATTTCATATTTATATCAAATACATATCACAATGGTGATTGAATCGCATATAACGGTTGGATTCGCATATGTACAATACTTTTTATTTTAATTTCACAATTTGATAAATGAACTATGAATAATTCCAAAGGGAAGCTCAAGCCAGAAACCAACTGAATATTATATAATTTCATCTCTTACTGGATTAACCAAAAATATTTCTCGTCCGAGTACGATCATCGGTTAAAGATTTCGTTTTTTCTTTCTTCGCAAAACTAAAGATTTAAATGTGGGATTTGAAAGTCTGCCGGACATACAAAGACGTTTTATATTCATATTTTATTGAATAAGCAGTCATTTCACATATAGTATCATACGCGGTGAGGGGCGTTGTTTGATTCTTCAGCAACCAAGTCACGTGACCTGAATTATACAGGGCTTTTGAAACACATCTTCGCATGGTCAAGGTTTCCTTTTTAGCCAAATGCGAGACATTGATCATCTTGCCAAGCAAACCGCGTTCAGCCCACTTTCAGTGTTTTCCATACTGCAATTACCAGGCTTGTGGGATATTTGATGGTGAATGAATACGTGTATGTTCATCAAATTGTGAAAAATAATCAATATCATTATTTTCTTTGAATCATTTCTTTTATATATATATTTACCCTTTGTATTTATTAATTTTCACAATTTATTGAAAATATACGTATTCATCTACCATCAAATATCCCACAAGCCAGGTAACTGTGGGGTTTTGCACTTATAGACTCCCACTTAGGGAGCCACACAACAAGACTCCCACCCAGAGAGCTCCAGAAAAGATTAATTCACACAACCAAACAAACAAGCAAAAAAATAATGACAGTTGTGAAAAGTTTTACAAATAGCCCGCGCTATATATTAATAATTAAGTGCTTTCGAAGCCTCAAAAGCCCCGTATGACAATGTTATATTCAATACAGCGCCATCTATCTACACAAGGAAAATGGTGATCGTAGGACAAAAAAACCACGCGAACAGCGAAAATCTGACGAATCAACTCAAAATTTCAGCACGTACAGATGCCAAAAACGTTCACGAAAAATACTACACAAGAAATCTGGAATAATACCAGCTTTAAAATACAGAAATACTCAAAATAATAGACGAAATTGCAAGTACAAATGACTCAATCTGACCATATCCGGGCCTGTGTCCCGTACAAAATATATGTAAATATAATTATATAATAATTATAGTTTAATTATATAATAATTATAGTTATAATTATATGCATAACCATTATTCCTATGTATATATATATTTTTTTTCTTCAATTTCTTTCAATATCCCCATCGTATCTATATAACCGCCAACTGAACTGAAACACGCTATAGTTTTACACAAGGCAAAGAAGAATGGAAAAAGAAGAAGAAAAAATGGCCGAACTTTATATAGTCTGACTGAAGTGTTCATGATACAGAAACTCGAACGTGTATGCGGGTCAGTCAGGCTGAACCTTACCGTACTACTTTCGGCTATAATCCTCAATCGTTTTTTTTAATCGCTTATATTTTCTCGATTAAAAAACGATTGAATCGCGATATCGCTTTTTATTCGCGAGAATTTTCTCGATTGAAAAACGATTGCCAACAGAAAATAAAAACCATTCGAACAGCGATCGCGAATGAATCGTTTATTTTGAAGAAAAAAAACCATTCCCTCGCGCCTTGGAAAATCGCGACTTCGAGAAAATTTGACGAAATAAACGATTCATTCGCGAACGATAATTGGAAACGGCGCCTTAGGGGTCACGTCAAATTAATCGAGGCACTTTCTCGATGCCTTCGAGATGGAACGAGAAATTTCTCGGCTGAAACCGGGAGGGCAGAACCGGGACCCCTGGCGACGTCTCCCGGTTTGCTCCCTGTTCTATCTCAATCGAAACGTCCCGGTTTTCGAGATGGACACAAAATTGATCGGTAATCTCGAAGGGGGTCCCGGTTTGTATATGTACGCGTTTGTTGCACTTAAATTGGTCGTTTCTTAGCTTCTCAGGCGATCAGATTTTTGTGCGGGTATCATAGTTTGGGGGGCGATCGTCGTATAAGCATATCGCAGCCTAAAATACAATCCCGACAACTGATTGTTTTTTTTTTATTAAATGTTTAATCGATATATCCATTATATGATGTTTCCTGAACCCAATTGAAAGAAAACGTTTCATTTATCTGTATAAATTAAGAATATAAAATTGAATGATTTTCTCACACATTGATTGTATATCTGATTATTATCCGACGCGGAATAAATGACACATCAACTGGATATAATCTGAATAATAATGATAGTGAAGCATGCGATAATTATTGTTCCATAATATTGTTTTGAAACGAAACATAGATCGTTTCAACCGAAAAATGAAGTGTAATCGGAGTTTTAGCCTCGGTGTGTAATTCGTTTGATAATTTTGTATTATTCATTGCAGATTTCACTTAACTGAGAATTACTGTCTTGAGATATAGTTCGAGTAAGGAGATTGTACCATTATATCAACAAAGTTTATTTCTGATATAAGCTTGTTTGATAGAGGTTAATAATGATAATAATGACAATCGAAACTAGAGGTGTTGATAATTCACACCACAGTCGGTCCGCGGAAACCGTCGGCTTGTAACAACAGCGAATATAGAGAGGGGTTAATTACCTTGAAAGAAAAACTAAGAAAAGTGCTTTTGGTGGGGATTAATAAGATATTTCCGTTCTATTATTTATTGCTAGTTTCATGTGTCTAGCAAATTAACTAATTACTGAAAGTAATTACTGAAAGTAATTAGCGCCCAATTAGGCTTTAAATCAACGTTCATGTACATTTTACAACAACAATACCACGTGTTGTCAGTGTGAAAAGCTTATATGGAATGCTCAAACACTTCGATCGCGCGTTTGTTCATATTATCTGATGTCCAATGCATTACCAGCCGCTCCTGTGGTCTTTAAAGCTGCTGTATTTCCGAAAACCGGGGAAACCATTGAAGAAACCAGGCACAATAAGTTTTCAAGTCACGATCCTATCAAATAAGTAATATCAACGAAAATCTCCCGTTCTGATATACCTTCAGAAAAAAAACATATATAATTTTATTCCAGACTTGTAGAATTTATTTCAATTCGCAGTACCTGGTCATATCTCATAAAGTGATTTGAATTCTAAAACAGGCTCGAAATAATTTACACTGAGTAATATTGAGTCAAATTATGTAATTCAATTTGCGATGTTTTATTCCTTTCCATGCGTAAAAATTGCGCTGTCAGAGAAAGTATGCGACTACAGATCTCTAGACTGAATAACAAAATAATGTTAAAAGCATCATGTTCACTTTACTTCATTATCCATGGCTTAATGCGTATGTGCTCGCCGAGATTAGTCTTGGCGCCACAGAGAAGTAAATATAGAGCGAGCATATGCCTTCCGAATGGCTCAAACCTTCATTTGAAGGCATCTAGATTCCATTCTCGAAGCAAGTCGATTTATTTCGAGGGGGTTCGAGATGGGCTTTTACTTCGAGGGAAAACCGGGAGCAAACCGGGACGACAATCGATAGAGATAAACCGGGACCCTTCGAGACGAGATATTTATCGGTTTTACTCGTTTATCGAGAAACCCTCTCGATCGATTGGACGTGACCCCTAATAATTCAGCCTTCATTATGCTAGCTGGTTGAAATGAATACTACATATTTGAATCAAAATGAATTATAAAGCAGTGAGCATTAGTCATTTCTCTTTGTTCATTGACAGTCACTTTTCTCTGATTGTTGATATTGCAGATATGAAGTAATTTAGCATTATTACTAAATTCATCAACGGCTACCGAAATTTGCCTTTATTAGCCCTGGTCAGTGATGTGGGCGTCTGTACAGAGACTCTGTGCCAACCCTGCCAGTTGGCCTGCATTACATAGGTCGTTAGGCTGATTGTCATTTGTTACCGTCTCTGGAGGAGATGTGTGTCTTTGAATATTATGGATTAAGAATACTGATCAGCGATACGGATTTGATATTTCTGGAACATCATGATGTCTTGCCGGCATCATTGAAAACTGTTGACCGCTTCTCTCTTGCAGGAAACAAGCCTATGTTTATGTATACTATGATTGTCTTTTTCAATTTGGTGCTAATACTGTTATGTGGAAAATGGAATAGGTCTTTGGATTATGGACGCGGATATTCTCTAATGGACGACGGCTGGATTATGAATGACGGACTAGACGCTTGTAATTTCAACTAGACCATCCATAACAACTGTGTCCTGCATCGCATAGGCTGGGTAGTGCATAATTTGTGTGGATTCCTGAATGGGTCCAAGTTTTGAATGGTATTGCATTTGTTCAGAATGCTTAGTTAAAAGCATTCAGCTATAGTATTGTCTCCCCTTGATCACTCATACAAGCACCCAGAAGGTACAAATGAACATGTACAGGCCCATTCTCGTCTCGCGAGACTCCCTACTGCGAGAAAGAGTTTCACGGGTAAATGGGAGCCATCCCCCCAAAATTTGGGGAGTGAGTAGGCGGCGTATGATTTTCACCGTCTGTATCCGGCTTGTCATTGACCTGTGACTCCGCCGAGTTAGAAGCGAATTGCTAAACATAACGTGGGCTATATAATTGGAAAATGACTCTTTCCGTTTCGGAGCATATCAATCGCGAACAAATTATTGTCGGTATGTATACTTGGCCGTGAAAGCGAGTTATCTAATACAGGAAGTAGTTCGCACAGTTCCGATCCATTCTCAAAGAGAGCCGTGTCTACCGCAAGACGGTACATCTTCGGACAATTTATGACCTATCCCAGGTTCTTAGCGTGACATGTACTTGATCTGGGCAAGGCATTTGCAGCATTTCTGTTCTTCATTCACTACATAGTACTGTTCACACGCCCTATGATATGTACTTTTGTTGCTATCATTATGCAAGTTTTGTTGTTAAAAAAATAAAACTGAACGTTGAACTTTATTTATGGCCTACTCGTTTGAAGCAGCAGACATAAATTTAGTTGACCTAGATTCTGCATTGAAGATCAACCATTGAAACGCGGAAAACAACAAATTACGTCAATTATACCGTATTTTCGCCTGCATGTTGTCTGATCGTACTATTCTTGTTTATCTGATGATGCTAAACAATAATGATCTTGTGATCTTTGGGTTAGGTCATAAATTTTCTGAAGACGTACCATTTTGCGTGTCTACCCGCGGGAGAATAGTCCCGGTCGAGCGAGTGATGTCATGCTGCCTCGCTTTGAGATTGGAGATTCAAAAATGTCACCAGTTTACATGAGAGTCGCTTTGGTCTCCCGCGGGTAGACACGGCTCTCTTTGAGAATGGTACAGGCCCTGTATTATGACTGAAGGGTTACATATGTTGTTGTTGTTGTATGGGGGAGGCACAGGTTTCATATATGTCCACATTCCACTGTTTTATACCCATGCAAGATAACATGGATAGAGATGGGGAAGTTGTGTGACTAAAGAACAGGGTACTAGTATGTAATTGTTTCTGTACCACGCTGTTGATTACAAGTCCATTTGTGGGACATATAATATGATTATATGTACCAGGCCATGTTATTTTGAATCCCTGTATGGGTTTAATTTAGCTGTACCCAAAGTTCATTTTATGCATTGCTAAATTATGTTATGCTGTAGATAACACCAACATATGAGATTGTCTAAATCTGACATAATCACTTGGGTCAATTTATCCCCCCCTCACCATTAAGCACACACACCTTGATGCTGAGGAGCTGTTACTTTTTGCATAGCAAACGAAACATGGTTCATTTCCCAGCAATGCCCCCACAAACGGTAGTCTGCATTGAGGGCTGTAGAGGTTGTATCCGACGTCAAGTCGAGATGGGATCGATTCACCTCAACTCATATTTAACATTTGCTGAAAGGGAATTATTTTAATATGACATTAATTTTGCTGAGGTGACTTTCTGAATTATGTGGGCTGCATTGTTGAATTGAATCAGCATATCCTCGTAGACCTATAGAGTTGACAACGCTACAGTAGCTCAATAGTTTTTTTCTTTTTATTCAAGGTGTCAGTTCTTGGCACATATGTGGTTTCATATTGGTCATGCTATCAGAATATCACCATTAGTGATATTGCAGTCTCGCATAATTCAGCTACACACACTTTTGTGGTTATCCATGTTGTTCTTTTCTATTCATATTGCAGGAGAAGTGTGACACCATCACCTATGCTTTGTCTCAACATCATTTTTGAGATTGTCCTTATTATACTCGAGCAGGGTCTGTAAAAGAAAATTTCAATTTATTTTTTATCTAACAAATGCTTTAACAGGATAGCAACTTTTGATCTGACAGAACCAGATTTTGATCACAGATATATCTCCTGTCTGACCATTTACAGTGTAATCTCTCTATAACTCTGTCATTGGGGACTGCACTGGCACTTAGACATTTTCAGACATCTAGAAGGGTTGAAATGAGTTGTTTTGTTTCAGTCGGCTGCTCTTGTTCCTGCATTGATGAGACGGCTTTCCTTATGAGTAATTGGTACTTATCTTTTTGATTTTTTCCTTCCAATTCCATACAGGTACATGACCAAGTTGGACAACGCAGCATACAGCATTGTGCAGAACTTTCTGCAGCCTGAATTTCCTCTAGAGCTGTCAGCTTGTTTGATATTGGCTATATTATTGTTCAGGGTCTGAGATAAGCTAATTCAACATGTTCAAATTTTCAGCCATTTACCAGAGTTTTGTCAAACATTATGATATGAACATAAGCAAAATAAGCAATTTTGGAAATAAGGCCAGGCCAGTTTTCATCAGACATATCTAATGCTGCTATTTCAGACCCTGATTGTTCTTATTCCATTATGATTTCATACTCACATACAGAAATGGTAGCCTGCTCTCAGCATCTCTATTCTTGCTGATCCTGTGTTAACTCCTTTCCTTTAATTATTATTTCCAGATTTTTCTCAGTGAGCTTTCTATTATTAATGTAGGTGATCCCATTGAAGACTGTTCTCATGGAATGCAATGTGACAGAGGATTCAGGTGCTTCAGTGACATGTATGTACATATGATCTGCAGCTTAATTCAACGGAAGCACTGGTCTCTCTAATATACTCTATCCCAGGTTATTAGATATTGTAAATATGGATGTTGTAAACACCTTTATCTTTAAGAATTCCCCATTAG
>JAVTVY010026200.1:0-110605 GCA_036873755.1 Hanleya hanleyi | reverse complement strand
ATTAGAAAAATGTGTTTTATATGAGCATGAATGGCTGACGTAAAACCCCAAATAGCTCTTTTTATGGCAAACATGAATGGTACCAAGCGTGGAATATTTTACGTCAAATAACGTTAATGAAAACTATTCGCTGCACATTTTGCTGGGCAGTATTCACTGTCAGGCAGTATTCACTGTATGTTTAAAGGCAACACATTTAAAACGAAAAACAGATGTTTAACTTAGAATTTCGGCAGTGTGACTTACCTGTCAAATCTTGTCGGGTAATACGACCCTGAAATTATAATAATATACATTATGTGTTTGGATTTTTATAATTATATGCAAGAGTCCTAAAGACAAAATAAAAGTGGAATCAGCATTTTACTTTACTCCAAGATATAGTCAACCTTCAAGACCCAGTTTTCATATGCGCAACAATATGTGGAGGCCTGTCTCTCATTGTGTTAAGGATTTTTGCAATTCTGCTTTTTAAGCCCGACATATTTGCATTGTCAAACCAAATTATACATGAAAATCTTTCGCAACAAATAGGAAAGCTATAAACATCCGGATACGGTAGGACGAAAATTACTTACGCTTATATCTTTGGTGGACACCATGGAACCTCTTCGATCTAATGGAACAATACAGATAAAAGAAACTGGTTAAGATGTTATTCATACTAAACTTCCCAAATATAAGGGGCTCGCAACATTACTCGCTGACATGACTGCCTCAGACGCATAATTAATGTAAATGAATAAGTTCTCTTCGTGGCCTGCCCTGTTATGCTATTAGGCCTCCTATCCTTTACATCTTCCGCTGTTAGGGGCTTTTATTTCATTTATCATGACCAGCTTTATTGAGTGACAGGAATGTTCATTTCGCCACCTTCAACGAAGCTGCAATCAGCCGTGTATGTGCGGAACGAAGAGAGATAAACACGTGAATGTGCGATTGAGCTGTTTATATCATCATTTGAACTCAGCAAGGTCAGTGAAATTTACACCTGTTGGGGTCATTCCATTGAGACCAGTAGTGGTTTGACTTTGAAGAATCACATATAATTAACCCTACCTGACCTGGGAGGCGAAATGGGTTCGACCCATCTACCAAACTTTCTGCGCTATCTCCGGAACGACAAAAAATAGAGAGCTGAATCTCCGTGACTTTATAGTTTATCATATTGGGGTCATTTTGAGTCTATTAGCATGACCCTCCCGAGGAGAGAATCATGGGTAAATTCAAGATGGCGGCCATGTGGGGTCCCATTTTTGTCATATTTCTTTTAAAATTTCTGCTCTTCTGCGATGAAAAGTGGGCAAAAACTATTTTATTTCACATCACATTAATATTTACTAATTTATCATGCTGTTTTTGAGGAGAAATTGCATAAATAAAAGATTCGGAGAATCTGATCGAAAAATCGACCAAAAATGCCGTTTTTGAAAATAACGTCACTGTGACGTCATCAAAGCGGCCATCTTGGAATTGTACCGGTCCCAAAAAGTCCAGGTCAGATAGGGTTAAACCTCGCGAAAATTGGGATGATCATAACAGGAATTATCCAATTCATCAGTCACGTATTATCAGTGCTGAAGAAAACTTACTTATAGCGACGTGGGCTTTCTCATCGTCATATTCCACAGCCTTAAATTTCGTAATAGTCCAATTACGCAATTTACTGTTCAGTTACTCGTCATATTGATGAAGGGTTGGGGTGAATTCCTAGTAATAGTTGATAATGTGTGATTTCTGTCATGCGGGCTATGAATGCAGGCTCATGGAGCAAGTTACACTAAGAGAAATAGGGGGAATTGTAGTTATGCTTGAAGTGGAATCCGGCAACGGCACCTCGCACGGGTCCCCAGGTGTATCATCTGGATGCCCTATGGGATCATCAGGTGAATCTTCTCGATGTCTTGAGTTCTTGTCGGGGAGAATTAAATGCTGGATTCCCCATTTCCCTTGGTGTTATGCATAAATTATGAATGCGAACAACAACGATGGATTGCTACAAATTATCCTTAGAAAATGAGATATTCACACAAGAATTTAAGCACGATATACATGTGTGGATATTAACAAATCAGTGTTGTCTTTCACATTGATGATTCATCCTTGTACATGCTTGGATAGGTTGATCCGAGAACTACACTGAGAGAAAAAGAGGATTCACCATGATGCACAAAGGGGTATCTAGACGCAGGAGACAGGAGTTTCAGAACGATTCCCCAGGGGAATCACTATGATGCCGGAAAGGTTACCTGGAAGTTAGAGACCCCTGGTTCTCGACAAGATACCCCAGGGATTCGTCACTATTCCCCAATTTCTCCACATCATTCCCCTGATCACCCCACCACGTGGCTTTGAAATCTTCGGCGCATGCGTGTGATTTTGGTATTACATCAGCCTCTCTGCTGTTTAGTGACTACCATGGGTCGCCTTTGTTCAGTAAAATCTGCATCAATCTTAAGTTTCTTCATGCCATCGATATCATATTTTACACTAGTTACATCTATCGTCACCCCAAGAATGGTTTTGCAAAGCTTTTGTTCCAAATGTGATACGTTATCCCTCAAGTTCTTGGATCAACGCGATGATGTACAAGCATAATCATCAATGTGAAGGACAAAACAGGTTTGTTACTATCCACACATGTACATTGTGCTTAAGTTCTTGCGGGAATTTCTCATTTTTTAAGGATAATATTTGCCAAATTGATGGAAGTCATTATATGTCAGACTAAGAGAATTCCTATCAAATGCTGAGAACAAGAGTGGACAGTAGCAAACCATCGTTGTTGTTGTTATTCACTTCCATAATTTATTCATAACACCGAGAGAAATGGAGAATCCAGCAATGAATTCTCCCTTCCCCACAAGAGAACCCGAGCTCGAGGCATCCAGAGGATTCTCCTTATGATCTCCTTAGGGCATCCTGTTGATTCACTTGGGGGTCTCGTGGGAGGTACCGTTGCTGGATTCCCCTTCAAGCATCACTACGATTCCCCTTTTTCTCTCAGTGTATCTTTTGAGAGATACATGTGCCGTATCACATTTGGAACAAAAGCTTCGCAAAATGATCTTTGGGGTGACGATAAATGTATCTGGTGTGAAGTATGACATCGATGACATGAAGAAATTTAAGATTGGTGTGGATTTGAACAAAGATGACCCATGGTAGTCATCAAACAGCAGACAGGCGGAAGGAATGTCAAGAACCACGCGCATGCGCCGAATATATCACGGCCTTGTGGTGGGATGATCAGGGGAATCATGTGGAGAAACTGGGGAATCGTGACAAATCCGTAGGGTACATGTATCTTGTCGAAAACCAGGGATCTCTAACTGCAAGATACCCAATCCGGCAGCATAATGAATCTTCTGGGGAATCGTTATGAAACTCAAGAGGAATTTTCAACGATAGCCAGGGGTCTCTAGCTCCTAGATACCCGTTAAGGCATCATGGTGAACCCTTTTTTCTCAGTGTAGCTACATGTACATGTACATTGTATATGCACACATGCGTATTTCTGCAGTATGGTCTGCTATTGACGATGAAAAAAAATTGTTTACCGACCAGTGACAAACATCTGACAATTCGGAAAAAAACTGTGGACTATAATGGGAGGAGTGGGACGTATGCATATAGTCTCACGTAAACAACAAGAATAAACTGTCAGCGGAAGCCGTATATGTGACAAGTTGTCGTGAAACCTTACCGAAAGCACAGACGAACAAAACAAAACAAAGTGTCACCGGTAATCTCCTATTAATGCAGTAAATAGGTGATAATGAATCCTTGTAAAAGTATCAAAATGAAAGACGTATTGATTAATTAGCGATGATGGATATATACACTGTCTTACCTTTGAGAAGGCTGTTTCTTCGAATTATCGGTGGTATCTTTGGAAATGTTGGGAATTCCCTGACCTCTCTTCTCGATTGGAAATGTGACAAATCTGAAAAGGGAATATTTCACAGGTTGATATATATCGTATTAATAACCATTCACGATATTTTGCATTTTAAAACAGCCGTGTGTCTGTTCTTATAGAGATTGACTTGAGAGGGGACTTTCTAAAGAGTTTTTCCTCAGAAGGAACTCTTCCTATTAAAAGAAATTTGATGTTAAAGTTTCGTTCTAAATTATACTCTTTTCAAATATAATTGTCAGTATAACAAACGATGGAATTTTGAAAGATGTTACTATGCAACATTGTTAAGCACAATCGTTACAATGTTGCACTATTACATCGAACCTCCTCCTACGGGTACATGCATTAGTATGTGGGGCATCCGTCCATGTGCCCGTATGTATCATTTGATATTAGCATTAGCAGGAGTCGTGTATGAGGGCATGCCTGCGACTGGGTAGTGATACCTGATTTTAGAAATGATGCCCTGTGACTGTGTGTGTCCCAGTGAACCTAAAGATGACGCGTTAAAATTCTTCGGAAAGTATTCAGAGACAGGAACGTCGTTCCAGCATTATCGGAAAATGTAGGCCGCAAGTAAGTAGCAAATAAGTAGCAAGTAATTGGGATTTGTCACAACTGTATGACGATATCCAGCAAATAAAGATATTTCTAAACAGGTCAGCAGTTATTATTGGGTCAGATGTTATCCAAGAAAAACAAAGCAGCAATCCAGGCAGTTCAAAATATATTTTTCTGCGAATGATTGGCCGATAGTCGATATATATACTCTTATATATTGGAACAATCATTGACAAACTATTCACTCACCCGATTTTTCACGAGACCCTTTTCCTTGTATAGAAGGTCGGCGAGAATGACCCCACCTAAAATAAAATGGGCACAATTCAAATCAAATAGGGTAGAGTACTATTTGCCAAGATCACGATTGCTTTCAAACTGATTGGTTGTGCTCTCATTGATAATTACTTTCCAATTAAGAAGTGACGAAGATATAACCCCAGGATGACTGACAGACAGGAAAAATATGACGAAGGTTGGCAGTTTAATGTAGGATCCAAACGACTCACATTGAACCACCGATAATATTTCAGTTGTTTCTAAGACGTGCAGTTCCTGATTCCCTTCACAGTCGCAGATGAAGGACTGTACGTGTTTCATATATTTTTGTCGTGTATGTGTGGTTGAGTGCGACCTCGAATTATTAAACTCGCCATGTTTGTAACTTTGAGCACAGCGACAAGAATCTATCAAGATTTTGATCCGCGGTGGTGATGACAATAGGAGGTTGGAATCAATCTCGGTGCATATATTGTCAGTTTCATATGGTGTTTTTCTCTAGACTATTTTAACACATTATATATATGAAGAAAACTAGCTATGTTCCTCTCTGACACTTTCGGTAATTCGCCGCCCAGGCAGGAACACATTCTGGTAAAAGGGATGCCATAGACCGCTCGAGCGAGCCAGGGTGATGGAACAGCTTGTATGCTTACGAGGTAAATTATACTTACTCGTCGTGTGCCAGACCAATATCCCTGTCATCGGCTTTAATGCTAATGCTGGTTGCCTCACGACCTGCTCCGCGTTCATAAGTCACCATGCTTTTCGGCTTCTCTCTTGGGATACTTTTTCTGGAGCAGGCACTACTCATGACTGACTTACGATGCTCGGCTAGTTCTGATGCACGTCTATTCTTCTCCTCTTCCTCCTTTCGTCGCTGTCTTTCTAAACGTTCTGATTTCTCCCTGAGTTAAATAAAATTAAATATCTTAGATGCCCTGAAAGAGGTATTGCGCTTAAGCAATAATAATAAACCGGTCTGAGTATCCCAACGGTTACTGCCTTATCCGTGGCAATTATCTCTGTATCGTTTCCATTCCTGTCGTTGGATTCATGGAAAAATGATATGAACTGGCGATAATTCCAACTAAAACTTGACAGAATATTTTCAATGAGGAAAGTATAGTTATCCAATGACTCCTCGGACTTCCATTGATCGTTTTCTTGTAATATATTAAATACACCAGCAACCCGTGGTGCATTTTACGGATTAGGTCAAAAGAGGTGGAGCTCTACCCTTATGTTCGGAAGATTATTGGATAAAACAGTTACATGATAGACACGCGACAATATATGCCAAATCTGTATGGGAAGCAGCCCGTAAACCACAATTTCAATCATGCCAAATATTGGCACGACATTTGGCATATATTGTCTCGTGGTCATAATGTAACTATAACTTATCATTTTTTTGACTGCCGACCCAAATGCGTTCCATTTTACTTGCGTTCGTAAATGTCTATTAATACGATGAACCAAAGAAACTGATCGTACCGAAGTAAATACTGAAGAGAATGGAATGTCAATAGAGATTGTTAATCGTTGAACAAAGACCGGCGACCGTTAAACGTAGGGATAGTATTTTCATTGCTATTTTACGGTCGGTTTAATTTCAAGTCGCTTTCGGATTTTTCCTTGGCTTTAGATCTTGAAGAGAGTAGTATCCTAATCAACAGATAAATTTGTTGTCATTTTAGGGCTAAATCTAGAACCTATATCTGTGCCGTCTCTTTTCTTCTATTATATGCGATCTGCGAGCTGCGGTGAAGCGGTAGATTTTGAAGCTAGAAATTGCATACCAAGTTTGCAATACGTTCATGTTCGGTCAGATGTTTCTCGACCTTTAGATCTGGGTATCGGTAAACTGGAGAAAATAAATTTTGTATCATTTACCGAATAATTAAAGTAAAACACCGTAATACATATCTTAAAATGTAAAAAAAAACATTGATATATCGATATCATAATAGCATTAATGTACATGTAGTAGCCTGTACAGTCTATTGCTGCCAACTGACAATATATGTATCAAATGATATATGACCGGTTATTATTTATTTACTGTTGAACGTATCCAAAGAAATAGTGTTAACTCCGTTTACGGTTGAATAGATATTAGGTATATCAACACGTCGTTGAAAGTTCATCCGAGATCTGGTGGGGAAATATCGTTCTTGTCATTCGTTGCTTCGAATTGCAGCTATAAACATTGGAGAATCTGTAACCTTTTGTTGATTGACAAGTGCCCAATTATGATGATACAAATTCAGTGGAACTGACGCTCACCGAATGTTTGAATTGCGAACGGAACGAAACGAAATAACCGAAGACCGCTGAACGAAGACCACAGATAGCTGAAAGAATACCGAAGACTGGCGACCGTAAAGGGAACGATGACCGATGAACAGAACAGGGTAGAGAATGATGACCGTTGAACGCTAAATGTACGGAATGAACCGGAACGGAACACACAAGCTGGTTAGCAATGACTCAGTTGCACACTATTGAGAGAACAAAGAACAGTCTATCTGTTCACTGACGCGTGATTTCAACTGGGTTATATGATTTCAATTCCGCTACCTTTTAACCCACCAGACTATATTTACTGGCAATAACGGACATAATTTTATACATATTTTTCCAGTGTTCAAAGAAAATGTCATCATGCTTGAATACTGGGAAGATATAGTACATATGTATAAAAATTATGTCAGTTATCACCAGTTCAAAATAATCTCCTGAGATAGGGGAACGTGAAATTATACAACTCAGTAACTGATCAGCTGGAGTCACGTGTCAGGCTCTTCTCTATTCTCTGAATAGCTGAGCCATTGGATAGGCCAAGGTAATTTGGGTCTGTAGCAGTGTAATATAAAGCTGATTTAACACATTCGTTGCCAGTTATCACTGGTTAGAAATATTGTCATATATTTTAGAATAGGAAGAAATTGGAATGAGCGACTTAGATATTGTTAAACACCCATTCTGTTAAACTAAAGGAATGTGTTCTATGAGACATGACAGACTGAGAATCATTTGCTAGTGTGGCTGGACTGCTGTACAGCAAATTGATAGAATATACCAGTCTGACACATACTGCTCTTTTCTTCTCTTTCTTTCCTCGTTCTTCTCATCGGCGTGTAGTTTTCGCTGCCTTTCCTTTTCTGCTTTTATCCTTGCCCTCTCTTCTAAATACTTCCTTCTCTCATCATCGGTCATTTTCGACAAGTCAACGCCATCTTCTGTCATGTAGTCTCCTGGAGCACCGGAAGGAGAATCTTCATACTGGGGCCAGCCGGTTTCTTCCGGTTGCTCTTGTTCGATATCGTTGACGTCTGACAAAAACTGGCCCACCATTGTCGTCGGCTTGCCCGCAAAAGGGGCCAAACGTTTGTTGGCATATTCCTCTGCGTTTACACTAGAACAGAAGATGAAGTTATTCATTTTGATGTAGGCTTACATTTGTCTACTTGAAAGGGCACCTGTTTTCATGTATCACATTCCTGGAGTATAAGTGACGAACTAGGAACAATAGAAAACCAATATCACGCACATCATTCACTGTAGCTTGGTAATAAATAATAGATGTACGATAGGACGTTGATATAAACATGATCGATAGGCTGTAATCTAATTAGAGCTTAAACGGTTTATTTAAGTACCATTTTTTTAATACAAGAAAATTCAAACTTTGCTCACCTCTCTCCTCCAAATGAACCTGTAAATATGAATTGAAAACTTAATAAGAAATTTCTCTCACTAGATAATTCTGGCAGATGAATGCCCTACGTATCGCAGACATACAAGATGGTCAAGGAAGTGGTACCAGTATCCGAAACCGTCTTACAGTATCGGAAGGCAGTGTACACGCATAATTTAGATCAAGTACGAACCTTTTAAAACTATTTTCCCACATTTATGACAACTAAATATTTCTCGTTTCATTATTAAAGTCGTTTGATTGATTTGGAAAACCTCTACTTACCAAGTCTTGGTCTAAGTGAAGCACTATCAATATCATTTATGTTAGCTGGAATAGCCTCCCCGTAACCAATCCTTTTGCCTCGAATATCTCTGAAAACTTTCTTCTTCAGTTCATATCGCGTGCCTCCTTCACTTCTCTCACTGTAATAACTGTATTCGGAATCTTCGTCACTGGAAGCATTGTCCTGAAATTTGGAACCGGTAGATGCAAAGCCGAAACCGTTGTCGTTGGCCAAGAAATTGAACATTTTCTTTGAATTTCCCTCTTCTTCCGGGCTGTCATACTTCTCACTTGCGCTGTAGGTTCCATCTTCGCGGCGACGTCGGCGCTTGACTTGTCGTGTTCCTCCATCGCTGACTACGCTGTAGTAGCTGTGTGCACTGTCCTCGTGTCGACGCTCCCTTCTCCTCTGTCGTCGACGCGCTTCGCCATCTTCGTCCTGACTGCTGTGATATGACTCACCAGCGCTATAAGTTCCGTCCTCGCGTTTTCGATGTCGGGTTACATGTCTGGTTCCTCCCGCACTGACTGCGCTTTTGTAGCTGTATTCACTGTCGCTATCACTGTTTCGTTTCCCTTTTTTGTAGTCCACCATTTCGCCTTCTGTCAAACCTTCGGGAATTCCATTGCGACCATTTAGAAATTTGTTTGCTGCTTTCTTTGTTCCGATGACCCTGTGAGAACAAACTATAATTAATACATAAAGTCGGATGATCTTCCCAGCCGGTGATAAATCCCGGACCGGAAGACAAGATCTAATATGTGTATGTCATGACAGGTTATAGAATAGCTAACAATGCTAACCCGATCTGGCAAATACCCTTACGTGTGTCTTAACGCTATAAAACCACATCAAAGCTCAGCAACTTCCCAAGATACATCGAACGCGCTATTACCGCATCCAGCTGCTTTTCAACAATTACGAACATTACGTAGCCAGTGCAGAAATCTATTGGACTGTCTTTTTCCATTACATATACTACGTTTTCCAGTAAACACTCGACAGACCGTGTTACATAAACATAACTCCATCATCCTTCTACGGGTGCGACATGAAACACAAACTACATAGCTGATATTCATTAGACAATCAACGTTCTTGAAGAAATTCTGCGTCCACAAGATAAGATTAGCAGCAAAATATAAACGGGCTCAACGTTACATAAGTATGAGCTTGTTTGCGGTTAACGGTTTTTATGATACCAGCAACACTTCATAATATTGTTATCGTCAAATCACCCAATACTCTATTTCAATTCAAATGAATGTACAGGTCGTAGAATATGATATATCCCAGTCAATATCCTCGGGTAATATGAAGATTTGTTGAATAGATCGATGTCCTCAGTGGCCGTGCTTCACAGTATTAGCTTTCACTTTTCCAATACATTTGATTACCTTTTGATCAGATTTCCAGTTTTGGGATCTGTCTCATACTCGTAGATAATGCCGTTTTCCTCCACTCGATCGCCAGCTTTCGCTGGAAGTGAAATGAAAGAATGCTGGGTTGTATGATTCAAAGATGATATATCTTGACAGATAACATGTAGATCTGACGAATAAAGCATAAGGGAGCTGAGCCAATGTGAAAGTCAAAACCCGTACGGAAATTAAAGCCAATAACCCGAAAGGTAATAAAATTTGAAGCACGTTCCAGGATGGCAGCGACCGCAACCTGTAATCCAATTCCAATGCCGCTTACTTTAACTGTCGGTAAATTACGGATTATAATTTTACATATATTAATAAATTTTAGTCAGATTTTCCATTCACATCAATTCAGACCACGGTCCCGAAATAGAAAAGGAAATTTCATGGTCTATACACATAGGAGTGTAGTTGCTACAACGCTGATGTAGCATTTTGGAACGTTGCAGCATATAATGTGTGCGAAACAGATCTGACTTTGTCGAAGTCCTTGTATATACTGTTGATGGATAATTAAATTAATCCCACGAAGAGTCTGCTATCATAACGATAACTGTACACTATAAATCACATATTTAGCTTTATAACGCTAAACGTGACAGATGTCTAAAACCTGATCACGTGTTTATAACCTAATTCCCATGTGTTTATAACCTAAAGAAGTTTTGACTGAAACGTGTTTTCATATTGAACCCCACTTTTGGCGTTCTAACATTAAACATGTAGTTTGCAGTGTACATTCAACGGCACTAATTTGTTCTCGCCAATATCGTGGCACCGAGACTCCTTGATGTAGTTCAAATGATAAAGCTTACCGCTTCCGCCATTGGGGACTACTTGAGTTGAAAAGAAGATACGCTCACACACGGATTGGTAGATAAGATGTCGCCCCACACAAGTGTATGATATGGCCTGATACATCCTTGAGATATTACAAAGATACTTTCCTCGCAATTATCCCGTCTTCTTGACAGATATGTGTGTTAACACTAGCTTCCGTCAAATATAGCGTTGGATATTCGAAGGAAATATTTTGAAGACATAGTAAGGAAGAAATTCCGTTTTCTGAGAAGATTCAAATTGGCAACACTTATTTGTAGATAACACTTAATTTCTTCGGATGAGACGGTGTTCATTTTTGGTCGTAACAAATTCGATAAGATCTCACTTATTTTATATCTTCCGGTGATGGAGCAATAATGAAAACGAAGACAACGGCAAACAAAAGAATAAACAAGAAATATGATCAACTTTATTAGTACGCCATCAACATTTGAGCAAATGTGACAATTCACACACATCAACTGTATTGGGATAATCCAGAACTATCCAACCTAAAAATATATATATATTGATGAATGATAAAATATATATATATTTTTTGTTAAATACAACTCTTCACAATAATATACGAGTTCATCGTTACACATTCGTACTTGTCAGTTACTGGAGTAAAGATCTGCACTTTCAACTAATCATTTTGCGTAATAATATTTGTTGCGTATATTTCTGCATTCAAAATAAAGTTTCATCAAAAAAAGAAATAAATAAATAACAATGTCTCTATTTGTGCAACAAACAGTCATGGATAGCTCTATTCGCAAAATATTTTTCACTGTTGGTGGAAGTTTGGGAATTTATTTCGTCAAATTTAATTAAAATGAGCCAGAATAACACTGCAGCTATTATTTGCATTATTAAGCAGATCCAGACAAACTTCCTCTCATGAAAATATCAGTTTTTCTTGGGAAAAGCCTTAAATAAATATGGTGTTATGTGTTGAAATAACAATGTCTTAGAAACACAGCTATCTATTTAGTGAGAACACAGACGTTGCTTTCAAGAATGGTCCCAGTCACAGGAATGCGATATCTAAGATTCATAAGCATTATCTAAACAGACCAGTTGACCAGGAAGGTGAATCAGAAAAGATGGCCGTCTGAACTGCCGGAATGCTGGTTCCTCACTCTAAGGTTGTGGACTTTCTCCACGAGCGGGAAGACAACATCATATTCCATAGTTTAAAACAGTATTGCTCATTTTCTTTTTTTGTGATTAGGCAAGAATTTGAAACCTGAATAAATGGCATATTTCAGTCATTTCGATCGACGATGAAAAGTTTACCCTGAAGTCCCCAACGATGATACTCGTCAAATAATACAGCAATTTGAGTAGTGGCTAATACCAGCAATTTAATGCATTGTATGCCTATTGTTTACTTTACTGGTGAGACATCGGTACATCAATCTACATCACTGTAAAGATGGGTTTCCAGATATTATTCGAGTTTCAGTCGCGATTGGGGCCAATTTTTGCTCAAAGCTCCGACTTTTTGACGTGCTAAATGTTTTTTTTAATGAGTGCGAACGATTTTTTTGCTGTTTGGAAAAACAATTTTCAGGAAACAAGATTTTCACAAATGGAAATTTAGAGAGACATTCTCTAAAAATCGTGAAAATAGACGATTGAAATAACATTAAATCGCCATCGAGTAATTATGTAGTGCGGCTAGCTATCACCGTTAATATAGGTTGTAAGAGTTTCGCACTGACAAATGCGTCCGTATACAGATGAATACTCTAGATGAGAGTCCAGGTTCGCAGAACAAAGTGACACAGGGACGTACTTCAAGAACCATCTTAGCACCAATTATCAGTTCGCCTCGCGTCGATCGTTCAGTCTGAAAAAGGGATTCCTCTGCGAATGGCGACACACAGGCATGGACGAACGGATAGACAACATTTTTAGAGAATGTTTTTATTCTTATAATGCGATACTTTTCTTACAAGATGGTTGATTTATTATTATTTTATTATTATTTTTTTTCATTTTCTTTCGCGATATTCTTGGGATTGAATCACGATAAACAGCTTTTCAAAATTGGGATTGGAGGAACAAGATGGAAACGCTTCCTTATTCATTTGTCTGATGCACAATATAAAACAGAAAAGTGGAGAAATAAGAGAGAATGAGAGGTCAACATGTCACATTACATTGGTAACAACCGGTCCCTATTTTGCCAATAACAGTTCAGAGTGAATTACTGACAACAGAAAACGACACATATTACACATATTAGTCAATCAACAATAGAATACAGAAAAACCTATTTTCTTTTTCGTACGAATGCTTACAGATACTGCTTGTTATCACAGAAGGCCGACTACATCGTCGTCGGAAGTCGCCAGATTCAGTCATAAGTTCCAGAATCAAACAAAAAAAAGGAAAGGATTTGTCTTCAGCTTATGAGATATTCTCATTTGTGCCCAGAGTGCAACTGCAAATTTCATAGATCTATGATTGCGTATTTATCTATAGAGTGCCACTTTAGATGGTTCATACTCCATGTAAGAATCACGAGACAATGCATACAATAGCCAAGTCTGGGAAGAACAATGTGTCCAGACTTGAGCCTTTTCAGCGGCACAAAGACTCGGACGATATCTACCTACATGAGGTATCTACCCATTACATGTTCTTTAATCTACAGGTTCTTTCATCTTGTAACGTTCGTACAGTGAAGGAGATTTCAATACACACCAAAATATAGCCTACACGGGTTAATATCAGATGCTATCCAAAGTCATTTTCACCGAAATTGAGATCCAATAGTCATCAATACTTCGTGATGATAGGAGAAGAGTCACATAGTATATCACAGTCGTTAGTAGCACCAGAAGTAGGATATAATCACCATCAGGAATTAGTCAACACAGTTAATCCTTGTAATTAATACGCCGCTGTAATGAACTATTAATATATACATTCGTTATCGAAGTATGGATGGATTTAAAAATTCCACTCCATTTTCTGTGGTGAGCTGACTGTCGGAGCCGTTTCTATTATCTTTGGAAGCCTGAAAAAGAAAATAATAATATTACAAGTGTTGTAAACTCAGATGAACAATACACATCTTTCTTGAATATTATATTAGAAACTACTCAACGTAACTTAGAAAACCACAAAGTATTCTTGCGGCAAATCCGACATTAACTAGCCAGATGCCATTCATACAGAAATTACGCCTCTCTGATCAAAACACCTTATTGTTAATACAGGCGTCAAGTCCGTCATCCAAAAACCTAATCCATATAACAGTTTAGCACCAAATTAAAAGAATAAATCACAGTATACATAAACTAGGCTAGTTTGATGCAAGAGAGAACGGTCAGGTTTTCAATGATGCCGGAAAGACATCATGACGTTCCAAGAATGGGGCTCCCGGGGATTGATTCATTCTAATTTTTCACACATCGCTTGATATTTTTATTCAGCGACCTTGACCTCTGACCTTTGGATCTCAGCACGCTTGTTATTTGCCATAAGCGTGAGGCGTTCCTGAAGCTTGATCATCCACATCAATTGACTAGAGTAAATAAATACCACAGTGTTTCGATATTTTTTGTTTGAAGGTGGATCGAGGAGGGGGGAGAGGGGGAGGTCGTGAGTCTGAAGTATACCACCAAGCTGACAGGGTTATACCACCAATCGTCTGTATTCAATGTTTCTCAAATTCTGTGAAAAATATTCCTACACTGACGGCTAAGTTTCGTAAACTGTGTCTAATTCCGCTTAACCCGGGGTTAGGGCCGTTTGAATATCACGCGTTTTCTGTCTCCATGATGTTCAAATAAACTGTTGACCGTTTCTCTCTTTTGGTAAGCCATCTTGTTTTTTTTATTATTTGTGTTAGATTATTAACGCGGACACTCTTTTACGACGGCTGAATAAAGAATATCGAATGTGACGCTTTCTATTTGACATGTTGGATAATTTCAGTACCTTGCAAATTATTTCCCGCTGGTTTATCCACTCGAAATGAATTTCGACGATTTCCGGATTTTTAGGCCGCAGTGACCTGAATTTTGACCTTCTGGCCTCCGTTTTGATAGGCCAGATCTGCATGACTCCATAGTTATGCTGATCAATTTTGAGTAAATTTGTTGAGAAGTTATGAGAATGCCTATTCCATGGGACTTCGTCAGCTATAATTGACGTTGTCTAAAAATATATACGAAGATAAACTGATTTCTTGCAAGAGAGAAGAATTCAACTCACGTGGAATATTTATTGAGCAATTCTAGTTTTTCTTTCTTCAATTTCTCTGGATCTATCCGTCCTTCCACTAGATCTTGAGCTTGTTTTCTGAGCATATACGACGAATCCTTGTTCAAGGGAAATCCGAGTGGGTTCATGTCTCGCTGGCGACTTGCCCCTGATGGTTTACGCAGCATACTGTTGAACTTGTCATCCCTCATGTCGAGAGGGTCAAAACAAATGTTGTCATGCATTGATAGGAAGAGAGGGATGTAGCACAAATAATCCAAGAAAGAAATCTGAAAAAGAGACAGATGAAAGGATGGTGTCAAGCTGCAAATGGAAAGCGAGTCATTTGCTCTAATTAGATTAGATGAAAACAGTAATGTTCCACTCAGATTTGCAACTACAACTGTTTCAGCTGGTAAGCATGCTCAGTGCCAGGTTAATAAATATAATAAGCACCCCACGTCTATGATGCCTGCCACCTGGTCAAACAGGAAATGCGCGCTAGCCCATCCACTCACATCGCCTCCCAGGAAATGAGAGGATATGTGACCGGCTCTGCAGAACGCCGACGTGTTTGACTGAAAGATGTTGATTCTGATTCTCGGTGCTAATAACACAATATTGCTTATCCAGTTACTCAAATTTTTGAAATTTTGAAATATATCCACTACACAAGTCACCCGTGGTGTATTTCCTATACCGCATATGGTGCATTTGAAATACGCTAAAGCTGATGTCCTGGAACTGTTTAGGTCGAAAGACACGGAAGCTCCACCCTCATGTTAGGCTGATAATTTGATAAAACAATACATGATGTTTACTTGACAGCGTATGTCAAATAACACTCTCGGGGGCTTCATTCCTGGAGTACAATATCTTAATAATATTTGGCATACATTGTCTCGTGTCATCATGTAGCTATTACAGATACAATAATTTACAGCGAAAATACAGAGGCCCGACATCAGGGCCAGTGGCAAGCAGTAGAGGTGAGGTATATACACACAATACTTAAGAATTCAGTTAATGGCTGGAAGACCAGCGAGTTCAAAGTGCTTACATCTTCTAAATGGATGTAGGGTGAAAGAAAATGTTCAATAACTACATCGATATTCTACAGGCAAAATCATTACTTGCATTATAGAGAATTAGAGAGAATAAGAGAATAATCAAGGAATCCTTCTCCTGTCTCAATTGTATTCGATGCAATTACAAGCGTCTGGTCCGTCATTCATAATTCAGCCGTCGTCCATTAGAGAATATCCGCGTCTATAATCCAAAGACCTATTCCATATTCCATATAACAGTATTAGCACCAAATTCAAAAAAACAATCATAGTACACATAAACATAGGCTTGTTTCCTGCAAAAGAGAAGCGGTCAACAGTTTTCAATGATGCCGACAAGACATCATGATGTTCCAAAAATATCAAATCGTATCGCTGATCAGTAGTCTTAATCCATAATATTCGTTGTAAAGTCATCCAAAGAATGATGTATCTCAGTCACGCTTTGATTGTGTCTGTTCATATGAGTACCATGAGGATCTTGAAGTACATGGGTTCACACGGCCCCTAGCCCCGGGTCAAGCGGAACTAGACACAAGCTACGAAACGCAACCCCCCAGATCCTGCACGCCACGCTCGCATTTCGCTATCAGCATACGACATGCATCGCCAAACTTGAGAAACCCCGAGTGGAGGCGCTTGGTGGTGTAGCCCTGTTTTATAAGTTTCTGCAACAATGTTTTGTGACGTTGATTAAAATCGTCACATTTAACACAGGATCTAGCAAATGCTACTAGGCGTGATATGTATAAGCCATATGCAGGTCGAAATTGTAATCATCTCTTTTGTCATACAGTCGACGAGATATAGGTCTACATATGATGTGCCTGTAGGGTTATCTTCAAATGCAAGCACCATACCTCTAGGAAATAGTTAGGCTGGAGACGTTCCATAACGTGTTCTTGCTGCTTCCAGTTAAGACCACCGGCGATGAGTTCGATCCGTAGAGACTCGGCAGTGATGAAGTTGGCGTCTCTGTCAGACGTCGTGTTGTGATAGAACATAATACGATAAAGGTCCATCTTCCGCTCGATGTCCAGAAGATCGCAAATTTCCAACAAATGTTTACTAACTGGGCTGAAGATAAGAAGCAGGAAATAAAAGATTGGTTCAGATGGCAATCAAACCACATCGTATATGACACCAGTAGCCTGACCATACAGGCTAGGTGCGCTAATCGACACAGCCATATCGTCTCCCACAAAAAAATGAGAGATCATGTAACCGACTGAAAAGAAGGCCGAACTGCATGAATCGACGACGATGATCCAAGTATCAAAGTTCAACAAGCCTGTATCAGTAAAGAGGTATTGTTACTCCGAATAACGACAGAAAAGCCATATTTTGGTCAATATTTCGACATATATTATATCATCGTCAGGACTGTATCAGTACAATTCGAATTTTTACGAGGTTTAATAAATGATATTGCCACTTATTCCAGGTTGAATCGGACAAAGCCGGTTTGGATAGATCTTGATTTTAAACGTAATACATTTATACTGCATATTTCTGGACCAGATATGATCAAATCACATAGCGCCAATAGAACATGCTATTTGCGGTCCTGAAGGACGTATCCCTACTGTTAAAATAGCATTAAGTAAATGCAAAGTCAAGCACTCACTCCATGTTCGTTACGCGTTCACAAAGCGCTGATATAACTGCAAACATTTTGAACGTCACCTGAATGGCATCGTCAATTTTCAAAACCTAAATGAAGGAAAAAACAAACAGGAGCGTGATCAGTAACAGATAGGAAGGAATAATTTGTCCAATTATAACGTACTTTGCAATGTGAAGTACCATTTAATAAAAAAAACTCTACATGTATATATGTGACCGTCCTAGATATATGTATGAATGGGATGATTATCAACACGAACGTCTCGCGTCTAAAATCTAAAGGGTTTGACGGTATTCAAGAATGCTTCTGTCCAAAAATTCATGATCTTTTATCAATGTTAAACGTATATATTTTTCTTGATTTCCACTTGTACATGTACCTATTCTTTTGATACACTTGGGGTATCGCAGGTCGTAGAAATACGGCTCCAGTCTGACCAAATTTGCATGTAGCTTTTATAATGAGTAATACCTTGAGAACGTACTCCAGTTGTTTCGGAGTCATCTGCTGAATGCTTGGCACCCCATCGAGGGCCACTCGAGTTTCCTGTTAATTAAAAAGTGCGATATCTGTATAAAATTGAACTGGTGAGTTTTGGCTCTCACTGAGTTGTAGACAAGAGTTCATGGGTTAGATGTTATCGAATGACTGAACGCAACGTGAAACTTAACTATTTCTCTCCAGACGCCGTTATGATTTCGAGAGGCTCGAGTCATAGTTTTGCAATTGAATGCGATAATAATTGAAGCTGCATGGGAATGATCACCGAGGAACCATTTTTATGAAACATTTCTAAGACAAATTCATATTTTCATTCACATTGATCCCAAAACTTATTTGCCTGATATTTCGGAGTTGGAAGTAAACACAAACATTTTATCTTGAGTCAACCATGTTGTACAAAAGCATCTGATGATTAAAATCGCTAAAGAGGGTCAGACGTTGAAGGAAACACTCTTACATTTGAATCGATGACTGTATCGAAATCCTCATCTTCAACAACGAAGGCTCTGGCATAGCCTTCCAACTTCCTCGTGTCCACTAGCCTGTAATGGGTGAGGAAGTCTATGTCGCCTACAATGATTATAGAACATGCATGAGTTTGACGCAGTAACGGTCTTTGAATAGAGCGGCCAAGTCAAGCTCGTTTTTTATTGATACCACTGTTCCACAACAGGTAAGAAAGTGTAGCTTTGCGTTATATACGAATTTGGAAATGAACTGAAGTAGCTCATTTGATATATCAGTAAGATGATTGCCTTAATTAACATAATGACCTTTCAAAGGTTATAACGGTACGATAACATAGGCTTGCATACATGATCAATAGAAATAAAATTCGGAAGCGTATAACATTCACACGTTGGGTATTTTACAATGAAATAATCCTGCTGCCCATCTACGAATAGTACTGGCGGTCAACTGAACGTCATTGGTCAAATCTCATTTCATACCTTTTTCGTCCAGATCTTTGGCATAGTCATCGTCCTGTAATTTACTCTGGTCCATTATTCGTTTCATATGGTCTAACAAGGCCTGCCCACCTCTCTTCATCTTAATCTTGACACGACGCTGCCCTTGAACTAGAGAAGAGAAATAACTAGATTAGAACTTTGAAAATAGCAATATCTCAACGTTTCATTGTGTCATTACATGCATTTTCCTGGTCTCCTGCTTTTAATTTTTTCGCATCATTATCAGCACATTCAAGCTTGGTTCCTGTTTTTTTTGACACGCTCTGCTTATCTCACGTGTCAGCCGATCATCTTGCCAGATTAGGTGCAATAGGAACATAAAGCTTCTCCTAAACTTACGTGTTGAAACATCTAGGTCACTGTCATCTGCTAGCTCATCGGTACCCACATCACTTCCGTATTCGGAAACCCGCTTAGTCCCAACCTTTGTTCCTCCCGTTGTGATGGCTATGTCGTCTCCAAACTTTTCCTAGGAGGGACAAATATAGGAATTGATTAACAATTTCCCAAACCACATTTCGAAATGACACGTGAAATGTGACGCTATCATTGATCGATTAATGTATAAATTAATGTTGTTAGTTAACTTACATTCAAGCTGTGAGATCATATATCATATTTTGAACTACTGTTCAAAACTACTGTAATGATTTTCAGAAGGATTAAACAATGTTCGTTTGAACTCTCTGAGAAGCATCGCCGTTATCTTTTAATTTGACGTTATTGGTACCAGCCAATACCACGCTGATTGCAATATTCGATCAAGAACGTTTGTACTGACCTTCAATAACCGTGCTATCTCGCCTTTAGAGAGACTGGGATCAATGCCGAGTTTCTTGAGGTCATCAGATGTCAGTTTATTCAAATCAATCTTCTTTTTCCCGGTTTTCAGTTTTATCTTTCCGTCAGCGGTAGTCTCAAAGTAGTCTCCCTTTGAGCTGTCCGAACCACCCGATCCACCTGTATATATATATACAATAAATCTTTGTAAACAGTACTAGTTAGCAAGCAGTCCTCGATCAGACAGTGAAGTTCGTCATTTATTCTGTGCTTTTCATTACTCTGTCATACACAAAGACAGGTTTTGCTGTATTTATTTTCGCTATCAATCATGCATGTGCCAGGGCCAAGCAAATATTTATCTATATTATGTATTTACTGCATGTGATGCTGGATACCTTCAATACTTATATGCTGAATTGAGTACAGTAATATATACGCTTAACTTCCAAAAAATTTCAGCAGGATTGAGAATAGTTAATGTTGTAATTAATTTCCCTTCGTAGTAAACGTGTATTGATTGCCATGTCAATTTCGTAAATCAAACAAATCGATGTTGGAGATGGGAAATTGCTTTTCACTGATAATGATCCTAACACTTACGTCTTTTCTCTTTCTTCTTACGACCAACAACATTTCCTTTCTCATCTGTGGAGAGACAAAAATCTGAACTTAGTTCATCAGTCAGCTGAAAACGTTGGATTGTTCCATCGCGTGTCATTTAAAGCATAATCACAAATGAACCGCAATGGCGCACATCTGCATTAGGCCATCGAGTAGCACATGCTTTCTCATCGCAGGTTATCCATTGAATGGTTGTTATATATCATACGAGAGATCCTGAAGGATCTTGGCGCCCACTATTGTCCAATAATTGTAAGCTAATGAGAAGAGGATCTTTTTATTCATTGTTACTAAGAACAAACGATTGATTTGTAATTTTGTTTGCAGAATTTCGAATTTGAGCGAAAAAGATCGAAGAAGGGATACTGGACAACACCAAGATATTATCTTTCTAAGTTTCAGGAGTTTCAAGATATCTAGAAACTGTACTTGATGTCAGTTGTTATAGTACGAGTGAAAGAAGCAAAGTTAGTCTGAAAGCGAATGTTCAGAGGATCCTTCGTCTTCGTTTTGTAGTATTTTGTTTTTGCACGTGTCATCATTGGGTACTGGAAGCAAAGACAAATCTCTTTGACACTTTGGCATGAGCTATGAAACATACCATGCTCGAAAATAGTAAGATGGTATAAACTTAATACTAGTGAAGGGATCCGGTCCGTGCAGTAATGTTGAAACTTTGGAAGTGTCTGAATCTCCCTTGGATCAAAACACGCAGTAGTCTACAGTTGTCGAGTTGTGATGTTGTGTCACAAGTGTGGCATCTCTTTGTGTAGCCGGCCTGTCGGCAGACGAAACAATAGGGCAGTTCACTTGCAACGGCATGGAGTAAAGTAAACTGATTTAAAATTTGAAGAAATACATTTTAGTTCGGAATCATTTGAACTCCTTGATATAGAAAGTGAAGGTATGGATATTCTCTATATTAAATATATAGACTATGCCCTACCGTTTGATCTGCCGACTCTTGTGAGGCAACGTCACAAATGGGAATATCATATTAATTTGAATCGATTCATAACTTGGATTTTCGAATCGGACCAAAAAAGGCATCTTGCACAACTAGACCACAAGAGGAACCTGTGTACCAAATTGGAGAAAGATCCCTGCAGTACTTCCTGAGAAATCACGATAACAAAGTTCCATAAAGGAAATCCAAGATGGCCGCCTGGTGGCCATACTGGATTTTGGGATCGGACCAGAAAAGCTATCTTGCATAACTAGACCACAAGGGGAACCTGTGTACCAAATTTGAGAAAGTTCCATTCAGTAGTTCCTGAGAATTGACGATAACAAAATTTCATGGGGAAATTCAAAATGGCCGCCTGTTGGCCATATTGGATATTCGAATCGGACCAAAAAAAGGTACCTTGCACAACTGGACCACAAGGGGAACCTGTGTACCAAATTTGAGAAAGATCCATGAAGTACTTCCTGAGAAATCACGATAACAAAGTTTCATGGGGAAATCTAAGATGGCCGCCTGGTGGCCATATTGGGTTTCCAAATCGGACCGAAAAGGCATCTTGCACAACTAGATCCTAAGGGGAACCTGTGTACCAAATTTGAGAAAGATCCACAGTTTTCTCCGAGAAATCACGATAACAATGTTTCAAGGGGAAATCCAAGATGGCTGCCTGGTGGCCATATTGGATTTTTGAATCGGGCCAGCAAAGGTACCTTGTACAACTAGACCCCAAAGGGAACCAGTGTACCAAATTTGAGAAAGATCCAAGCAGTAGTTCCTGAGATATCACGATAACAAAGTTTCATAGGGAAATCCTAGATGGCTGCCTGGTGGCCATATTGGATTTTCGAATCGGACCAGGAAAGGTTGCCTTGTGGCCATATTGGATTTATGTATCGGACCAGAAAAGGTATCCTGCACTAGACCCCAAGGGGAACCTGTGTACCAAATTTGAGAAAGATCCATGCAGTAGTTCCTGAGAAATCGCGATAACAAAGTTTCATGGGGAAATCCAAGATGGCCGCCTTGTGGCCATATTGGATTTTCGAATCGGACCAGAGAAAGTATGTTGCACATCTAGACCTCAAGGGGAACCTGTGTACCAACTTTGAGAAAGATCCATGCAGTACTTCCTGAGAAATGACGATAACAGTGTTTCATGGGGAAATCCAAGATGGTTGCCTGGTGGCCATATTGGATTTTCGAATCGGACCAGAAAAGGTATCTTGCACAACCAGACCCCAAGGGGAACCTGTGTACCAACTTTGAGAAAGATCCATGCAGTACTTCCTGAGAAATGACGATAATGTTTCATGGGGAAATCCAAGATGGCTGCCTGGTGGCCATATTGGATTTTCGAATCGGAGAACCTCTGTACCAAATTTGAGAAAGATCCATGCAGTAGTTCCTGAGAAATCGCGATAACAAGGTTTAATGGGGAAATCCAAGATGGCTGCCTTGTGGCCATATTGGATTTTCGAATCGGGCCAGAAAAGGTATCCTGCATAACTAGACCCCAAGGGGAACCCGTGTACCAAATTTGAGAAAGATCCATGCAGTAGTTCCTGAGAAATCGCGATAACAAGGTTACATGGGGAAATCCAAGATGGCTGCCTTGTGGCCATATTGGATTTTCGAATCGGACCAGAAAAGGTATCCTGCACAACTAGACCCCAAGCGAAACCTGTGTACCAAATTTGAGAAAGATCCATGTAGTAGTTCCTGAGAAATCGCGATAACGAGATTTCATGGGGAAATCCAAGATGGCCGCATTGCGGCCACATTGGATTTTCGATTCGGATCGCAAAAGGTACCATGCACAACTAGACCCTACGGGGAACCTGTGTACCGAATTTGAGAAAGATCCATGGAGTACTTCCTGAGAAATGACGATAAAATCGGACCAGAAAAGGTATCTTGCACAACTAGATCCCAAGGGGAACCAGTGTACCGAATTTGAGAAAAATCCAAGCAGTACTTCCTGAGGAATGACGATACCAAAGTTCCATGGGGAAATCCAAGATGGCTGCCTGGTGGCCATATTGGATTTTCGAATCGGACCAGAAAAAGTAAGTTGCACATCTGAACTTCAAGGGAAACCTGTGTACCAACTTTGAGAAAGATCCATGCAGTACTTCCTGAGAAATGACGATAACAATGTTTCATGGGGAAATCCAAGATGGCTGCCTGGTGGTCATATTGGATTTTCGAACCGGACCAAAAAAGTTATCTTGCACATCTAGACCCAAGGGGAACCTGTGTACCCAATTTGGGAAAGATCCATGCAGTATAGTTCCTGAGAAATCGCGATAACTAGGTTACATGGGGAAATCCAAGATGGCTGCCTTGTGGCCATATTGGATTTTCGAAACGGACCAGAAAAGTTATCTTGCACAACCAGACCCCAAGAGAAACCTGTGTACCAAATTTGAGAAAGATCCATGCAATAGTTCCTGAGAAATCGCGATAACAATGTTTCATGGGGAAATCCAAGATGGCCGCCTTGTGGCCATATTGGATTTTCGATTCGGATCGCAAAAGGTATCTTGTACAACTAGACCCTAAGGGGAACCTGTGTACCGGATTTTAGAAAGATCCATGCAGTTCTTCCTGAAAAATGACGATAACAAATTTCCATGGGGAAATCCAAGATGGCTGCCTTGTGGCCATATTGGATTTTCGAATCGGACCAGAAAAGGTATCTTGCACAACTAGACCCAAAGGGGAACCTGTGTACCGAATTTGAGAAAGATCCAGGCAGTACTTCCTGAGAAATGACGATAACAAAGTTTCATGGAGAAATCCAAGATGGCTGCCTGGTGGCCATATTGGATTTTCGAATCGGACCAGGAAAGGTATCTTGCACAACTAGACCCCAAGGGGAACCTGTGTACCAAATTTGAGAAAGATCCATGGAGTACTTCCTGAGAAATGACGATAACAATGTTTCATGGGAAATCCAAGATGGCTGCCTGGTGGCCATATTGGATTTTCGAATCGAACCAGAAAAGGTATCTTGCACAACTAGACCCCAAGGGGAATCTGTGTACCAAATTTGAGAAAGATCCATGCAGTAGTTCCTGAGAAATCGCGATAACAAGAGTTGTTTACGGACGGACGACGGACCACGGACGAAAAGCGATTTGAAGGGTTGAAAATTGTTTACGGACGGACTGACGGACTGACTGACGGACGGCTGACGACGGACGACGGACGACTGACGACGGACCACGTGCGAAAAGTGATTTGAATAGCCCACTATCTGGTGGTGATGGGCTAAAAAGCGCAAAACGAAACGCTTCAATAGGATTATAACTTACACTATAAAATAGTCAATGGCATATATGACATCAACGGTTACGCGATTAGTTTTACAGTTCAGTCTATACCAGCACCCGTGTATCAGTTTAGTACACAAACAATTGTAGTACTTTGTTTTTTAATTCCAGGAACTTACCATATTCATCCTCGTACTCCGACTCGTCTTTGCCTGGCTGCAACGATAGAAGAAAACGATAGAACGCTTGTAACACGTGTAAATAAGAAGGGTGACAATATACATGGGACTAATATATAAACTAGTTTTCTTGGAAAATAGAGAACTGAGATGACAACGTCCTATTTAGCTCCTGTATCAAAGGTCTTTCCCATCTATTTGCATCTACTGGGAGCTGTGATTATTAAAACAACTTGACTTTCAAGCAAGGTGTAGATCGATTATTGGTCTAACCATATTCGGAAATAAAATCACTTACCTTTTCCCGCCTCACTTTTTTTATAACATTTCCATGGTCGTCGTATTCCTGTAAAAGTTATTCACAAACACATTTGATATGATATTAGGTTTTGGGTGATAGCTCCGTTTAAAACAGAGAGAGCAATGAATGATAGGACAAATATACCATACGAGGAAAATACCAGTCATATTGTTTCAGAAATGTGCAGACAAAAACTCTTTCAAAGGGGTATACTTCTGCAAGATTCATATTAAAGTGTTTACCATGGTTCTCCACAAGGAACGCTATTCTTAACAGCACGTCTTTCCATGCCAATAAGAGAGTTTTCCAGAAAATAAATTTAAAGTTTGTTAGATATGAATATACAACCTCTACGAAAGTCAGAATCTCCGTTTTACTTAGCTCTTCCCTCAATGGAGTGTTCCCATAAAAGCCAGCTCTCACTTTAGAACCTTTTACTAGGTAAACATAGAGTCTCGAGTTTGACTCCGACTGATGACTAAATAGTTCTCAAATAATTTCAATAATCGTATTATTGTTTCTATAGAGAGAGGTTATTTCCTTACTATATCATATTCCGTTGATGCCGCAGAACCTTTTCTTCCTTTCTTTTTCTTCTTCTTACCAGTTCCATCGTCTTCAATATGAAAACAAAAAATCTTTAAACAGCTTGGAAATTGCTCAACGTGCTAAACTTTATAAGTAGCTATTCATAAATCTTAAATTTATAAATTCAGACAAAAAATTTAATATCTGAAGATGTATTCTGGTGATATGGATACCTCGTCGTTTAATGGCCTGTTAACTGAAGAGTAATTATCTCACAAAATTAAGAGCGAATGCTACAGTAAGTATCATCTGTGTTGTTTACGTTTAGTGCCAATAATTGATTCGCTATGTCACAGATCGTGAGTATGTAAACCATAAATCATGAATAAACACGTTAACTTTCCGAAAGTCATTATAGTTAATTGTAAAAAATGCCTATAGAATGTCACAAAACCATACACAATAATGAAATTCTGTTAGAAAGAAACACGGGATAAATAGATTAGTAGTTGAGTAGATGTGCAACAGAATAGGCGAAACTCGTGAATGATATTTGATTAGTCCACATGTCATTGAAACTGTACAGAATATTTCGTTAGTACGATAGACAATTGTTCATTCTCACAGCAAACATTTTTCAAAAGAGCATATACCTTTTCCGTATTCCATTCCAAAATGAATATTTTTGGTGTCTCTCTTCTGTAGGAAAGCTTTTGTGACAACCGCGGAACAAGCCAGCTTGAGAAACAAGCGCGTTATCAAGCCATGCGATGAAGTACGAAGCAGCAGGCGGTTATTATTAGCGAAAACAGGAAAAATATGCAAGACTGGCAGCAGCATAATATCTGTATCTGTCATTGAAATATCGGCAACCTACCACTTAAAAAGGAGGAAAACCACTTAAACGTAACGTTATGAGTTCATCGAAAACAAACCCGACCAATCAAACATCAGTCATCACGGTGTTTTTATGTATTTATTTAATACTCATATTAAGAATACAGCGATTTTATCCTGAGGTGTCGAGTTCAACTTTCACATTGGCATAGCCACTGGAGAGACTACTAGCTCAAACAACATATAAGCGAAAGCTGTATAGTTTATGGCAAATAAACAGATAACCTAATAAGCATGACTACAGGTGGGAGAAAAATGCAACATTAGCATGCAGTATAAATAAGTCTCATCTAGATACTACAAAACGTAATGAAGGTTCCGCATCCTCAAGGTTATCTTTGAAAAGATACATCAGCTAAAAGCTGAAATAGCACAACTAGTCAATCTGAATAGGGGATGCGAATATGGATATCAGAGAAGGAACGGCACCAGGATGCGAAAACTCACTAGCAACATTTTCAGTGTAGACGTTCTCAGCTGACCTGTTTGTAGTAGCTATACTCACACACCAGTGTGACATACATTTAATATGAACTCGAATTTGATCAAAGGTGTTTTTCAAAGAAAAGTTATCGTGAATGCTGAGTAAAATGATAGAACACCGGCCAACCAGGTCACGTCAAGACAACGTACACTGAAATATCACTTTCTCAATTCTAGAAGCATGCAGATAAGCAGGAAAAGCTATCTGAACAACTAATTACACTGTTTCGTGATCATAAGAGAATCTAGGTTGGTTTTTGTTTATGATGAAAGCAGGTAAAACTTTGAATGAAGCAGGCAGTTGATAATAATGAGCGTGAAATTTCTTGCATAAAGATATGTCTACCTGCAACTATTCTTACCTTCGTCACTCTCATCGTCCGCTTCATTTCCGTCTTTACCTTTCCCTTTGCGTCCCTTCTTACCCCATCTACATAAATACAATGGATCGTGAATTATTAGACTACGGTAATACTAGATTACGACCGAAATTCATCTCTAAACCACTTCAGAGAACTGCGCACTAAAAACAAAATCCATTCGGTATTGTAGATTAAGTTGGAAAGTTTGCTTGATTATATCTCCATTAAACGTGATCCCAAATAGTCACAGATCGAAAATATCTTTAAAAAGCCCTTTCAATTCCGAAGGAATGTTACTGGTTTTAATTAAAAACTCCGTCTGGTTCACGAGATATGGCTCTTTAAAAACTTGATTACTAGTCAATTACAGCTGTGATGTCAATGGAGGAAGCCGTATGGTTTTCGATATGGTTTAACATGTTTCATCTGAATAGTGCTACCTGTTTCTGGAGATTAAACAGCCAAACCTCATTTTCTTTTCAAAAATACATACGTCATCCCACATCTGTACACCAATAAGGGATTCGCGAAAAATTGACCTATATACCATGAAGAATACAGAGTTGGGAGTATGATCCAATCAAGTGATCTCAAGTGATCGTCAGCAACATACAACTTCTGGCGCTCTAAAATACACTTCAAGCTCAATCAAATGCGATAGCAATGATTAGAAATGAACCGGACGATAACGGGCAAATGATAAATTGACCCTGCAAACGAAGGAATCAAAGACATGGGGCGCCCCGCCGTCATAGCTCCAGCCAAGCAGAAAACTTCCGAGGCGACGCACTTCCGTCACCGGCAAACTAGTCAGAAACGGGAAGGCGCAAAATAATCACAATTCTAGGTACCGGGGGATTCCTCCCCATATAATAATAATATATTTAGCTAAGGCGCATACCAATCTGTGGTTATTATAAAACGAATTTTCTGTCTTTCTTCCACGTCATGCTGTTGAACCTCAACGTGACTCCTTGGCTCGTAGTGTTCAACTTGATACTTCGAAATGATGTCGCCTGACGACCAAAACTTGCCAGTTAGCTTGTAATTACATTCTAAATAATCGTTTTGACCAAAATGTTGCCATCGGACGTGCTAACAATGCTCTAATCGACGTCTGTAACGTAGCGCCACCTCTAAACATTTTGACTGCAATCCGCTTCATTCACGGTGATTTTTCCTCCTATGACGTCATCAATCAGGAGTCCAGTTGAGAAATAGTCAACTTTTATGCCGTATTAGTTCTGATCAGAATAAAATTTGAAAAAGACTATTTCGTGCAAAGTCAAATATGACATCTGACTTTCAAGCGCTTTCAGGCAAAACAATCCGATTGGTTTTACATTTAATTCGTTGATACTATCTTCCTGTCCGCTAATGTGTATTATTAAGATGAAACCTGTTTCGTGTTTTAGGATCAGAATTGGCGACAACGAATCAAGTCAGTTCTACAAGATACTCCGCTCTCAATGATGCACATTATTTCTCTTACCTTTTATTTTCAATTCAGTACCAATTTTATCGATATTAAACATCTCTCGAATTAGGTTTCCATACACACATGTACAAGTAAACACAAATGAAATAAGCCTTCAATACATACTCTTCGTGGCCAAGCCCGATATCTCTATCATCTGATTGGCTCCCAGATCCACCATCTCTACCTTTCATCTTATCATAGCTGACCATACTCTTCGCCGCCTTTTTACGTTCCTCCTCCTCTAATTTTATTTTAGCCTTTTCTTTCTTTTCTTGCTTTTTCCTAGGATTGATAAAAAACGATGCTCAGAACAAGCTAACAGTTAGTAGTACCGAGTAAAGCAATGACAATGTGCAACTTAACGAGTTAATATTACAGAAGATACATCAATGCTATAAATATCAAAGATACGGACAAAGTATCATACATAAACTTAGAAGATGCGAAATAATAAGTGTCTCGGACATAATTCATTTTATCTTTAGCTTTTGTCAATGTCACTCCATTTTGATCTGTAATGAACTGTTTAATATGAGATACTTCTGTGTGGTTCATGGTTTAGTTCATATGGTTAATGGTTTAGTATTGAAACAGAGCTTGAAAATTTGAATTCTACTGAAAATACATAAAAATTACACAAAGCTTCTGCAAGAATACAGTGCCGCATTACATTGAATCACACATTATCAAATATACAAATATTTGGAATAAATTATAGCGGTTAGCAAGATTTGATGCGGAGAATAGTAGAAGCTGGGTTGAGGATAGAAGGCTATGCGATACAGAAACTTCTAACATAAATTGGGGACCATTTAAACAAAATGTATTTTAAACATCGACTGCAGCACAGTTTCGTCTTCTTTATAACATTCCTTTCTGATATGCATAAACAGTTGCTACTTTATCGGTGTTGGGGGTAGTTTTGATAACTTTTCTTCGATTTCTTTTGAGTCCAAAATTGCCCTTATAACCTTCGCTTCCTTATTCTGATGACATATGCAAATGTCTTGTGATCATTCGTGGTATTCCGCAATAGTTTCTTCTCGAAATTCAGCTAATCTTCACCGGAATTGCAACAGTTCAGGTGGAGTTAGTACAAATTCTCATAGTCCTGCTTCTAAATGTTAAAGTTATAATGGTGTTGTATCGAGACATATCAAACGAACATGTGTTAGTTTTTAATAAGAATATTGATCGTAGCATCTGGACATTGTCTATACAAACTTTTCATGCTTGGTCACCATCTCGTCATACTGGTCCCCATACTTTTCGCGTCGCTTTTTCTCTCTTTCTGTTTTCCTTTTAACTTTCGCACTGAAATATCTTGTTTTTTCTTCTTCCGTCATATTTTCCAAGTCAACGGCGTCAGAATCTGTCGTGGCATCACTAAATACATCTGGTGAGTTTTCTCCACCATCCTTCCCCCGCTTGCCGCCTTTACCTTTTTTACCTTTTCCCGTTGGCTTCTCTTTTTTGATTCGTATTTTTCCTCCCTTCCCATCCGATTTCACAGTGTAGACAGAACTAAATTGGCGTGAAAAGAAAGACGGCTAACTACAAATCTACAGCGCTACAATACTATACACATCCGTTGGACGATGTATCCGCCTGTTTCTTCCGGAGACAGCTGATTTACTTGCACTTAGACTACAGGTTTATGGGGAATATAAAGCATACACTAGTGTCTATAGAAATCTCCAAAAATTACTAATCGATTCTAGCAATTTCAGCTTCTGATGAACTAATTACTGGAGAAAAGCATACACTATTTTATTGTTTCAAATACGAAATCACCTACCTTTCCGAATCCGAATCTGAAACAATAAACATATATATTAGCGAATATAGCACATTTATTTCCGATTTTATGTGTCTACGCTTCCACTGTGTCAAGAAAATGGAAAAATCTCAAATGTGGAATATTTGACCACAGGTTGGTACCGCGACATTCCCCGAATACAGTTCTAAAAGCCCCCCCCCCCCCCCAAATAATAGCATTAGCCACAGCCGCATGTTAAACATCCAGATTTAAAGTTCACATTTCCTTGAAGTCCTTGAGGTTTCATTTATCGGATGATATTACGCCCTCAATGACGAAATGCTTGCCTGAATATTCTAAACCCTGGATGAGGACGACCGAACCACATGAAGTTATTGGAGGACATACTAGGCCAGGGATGAGTAGCATCACGTAATTCGAACAACAATTTTATTCATATACAATTTCTTTATTAAGTTCACAGCAGGGTCTTTAAACAGAATTCATAATGATGACGTCATATTAACGCAATAGAATCTACTGTTACATAGAGTCTTGTTTCCAAGCATTCTGAATGAAACTGCATACATCCAGACGGATATAGAACACATCGAATTGTTAAATATATATATAGGGGCGACTCCAACATGGGACGTGAAAATCAGAGTGAACACTTACCATCTGCGCTGGAATAATGTTCTGCCTTTGCGTGCCCAATCACGCGTCCATGTTCGTCTCTGATTCGCTTTTTGCGTTGTCGTGTCTTGGTTCCGCCAGCACTGACATCACTGAAGTAACTATACTCGCTACCACTGCCATGTTCTCGTCTCTTCTTCTTCCCCTTCTTCCCCTTACGTGTACGACCTCCTCCCTTCCCATTGTCAGAACTGTGGTAGGACTCACTGTCACTGTATGTCCCATCTACACGCTTGTGCTTCCGCTTTACCTTCCGTGTACCTCCGGCACTCACCACGCTGTAGTAGCTGAATCAAAGAAAAGCGCAGCTGGGTCATGTGACTTCTTGCCAATACGCCAAAATTTTCCCATGGCGTACCCTCATATTATATCCTATTCGGACAATTACATTATTGGTTGAACACAACAATTTGTTCATATGTAGATATCAAATGGAAGCATTCATCGGATCAATTATGTCTGTTAGATTACCTGTACCCCGGTATCCTTTGAACCTTTAAGGGGAGGGGAAGGTCCAGTTTCCAACACAAGTGAAAAATCCCAATTCCAGGTCTCTCACCAGAACACAGGAAAACACAGGTTTTACTTACCTCCAATCTTCCTTAGAACGTATAACACAAATACTACTCCAAATTTGACTTATTGTCCTGCAATCTGTGTAGTTTGAAGCATGAAAAATATCACCTGCTTATTCAAATCTACGAAGCAAATTCCTGGTAAAATATACCACATAATACAATGAAAATTATATAGGAAGATGTCTCAATACTTCGTTGAGGTCCAACGAGCAGTTAACCCTACCTGGCCTTGAGGGTGGTGGGGGGTGGGGGAAATGGCCCACTACCAAACTTTCTGCGCTGTCTCCGGGAGGACAAATAACGGAGAGCTGAAACTCCGTGACTTTATAGTTTATCATATTGTGGCCATTTCGAGCCTATTTGCAACCCCCCCCCCCCCCCGGCGCGCAGAGTATCACGGGTAAATTCAAGATAGCGGCCACGTGGGGTATCAGAAAAGTGATGTTTTCGTCATATTTCTTCAAAATTTCTGCTTTTCCGCGATGAAAAGTGGGCAAAAACTATTTTTTTTTGACATTACATTAATATTTACTAATTTATCATGCAGTTTCTGCGGAGAAATTTCACAAATAAAAAAATCGAAAAATCGATTTAAAAATGTCGTTCTTGAAAATGACGTCACTGTGACGTCATCACAGCGGTCATACTGATTTTTTTTACGTTTTCTGGTAAAGCTTGACTGAAGAGTATCGTGTGGTAAGTTTCAGCCTCCTAGCTCAAGAGGTAAGAAAACTAATAACGGCATCCGCAGGACAGAACAGGCCCTCAAAAACCTCAGGCCAGATAGGTTTAAAAATGTCCATTTGAAGTCCAACCACCTGTCCGACAGCAATTTGCGAATACAATCTCAACAATTGTGAACAAAGTAACATTGACCTCTGCCACTTGCTTTGTTTCAGTAGGTCAAAAAGGGATTTATTATTACATTTTTACTATGAAACTTCACCACCTCAGAGAAAATTAGTTCTTCACACATGGTAGAGATCGATATGACCTCCTCACATGTATGAGATGTTGTGTTTACAAATTGCAGTCAGACAGGTGGTTGGACTTGAAATGAAAATTGTACGTTGTTTGTTCATACTAAGCCATTTTAACTGCTCGTTGGACCTCAATGAAGTGTTGAGACATCTTTCTATATATTTTACATTGCATTTTGTAGTATATTTCACCAGAAATTTGCATCGTAGATTTGACTATGAAAGTGATATTTTCCGTGCTTCAAATAACACATTTTCCAGAAAAGAAGCCAAAATTTGGGGCTGTATTTGTGTTATACATTCTTGGAAGATTGGAGGTGAGTAAAACCGGTATTTTACTGTGTTCTCTGGTGGGAGACCTGGAATTGGGATTTTTCACTTGGTGTTAGAAACTGAAACCCCCCTCCCCCTTAAAATATTAGATAACTGCTCGATACCTCGTGGATGAAAGGATACCTGTGCCACCGCTGTATTTCGAAAATTGATGCAGACGTTGAAATTAACCCAGACAAATAACGGATGACAAACTCTTCACTACATATATCGGCTTAAACGTTTAAACTTAGCAAACGATACATAGGTGAGGCTGTTTACCAACTAACCTGTGTTCACTATCTGATCCATGTTTTCTTTCCCTTCGTCGTCGGCGCCTACGTGCTTGTCCTTCCGGGTCATCATCGCTGTGGTATTCATCACTGGCGCTGTATGTACCATCAGCTCGTTTCTTACGCCTTCGAATACGCCGCGTTCCACCCGCGCTAACTGCACTTCGGTAACTATAATCACTATCACTATCTTTGTTTCGTTTTCCAACCTTTCTGTCCTGTCGTCGTTTGCGCCTGCGCGCTTGCCCTTTGGGATCCTTGTCACTATGATATTCATCGCTCGCACTGTATGTCCCATCAGCCCTTTTCCGACGCCTTCGCACATGCCTTGTACCACCAGCGCTGACAGCGCTTCTGTAACTAAAGTCACTATCACTATCATCATCACCACCGCCGCCTCCACCTTTACCGCCTTTACCTTTAGTCTTCCCTTTACCCTTTCCCCTTTGCATTGATGCTATGCCGCTGTCCACATCAGATTCGTGACCAATCTTTCTGCAAAGAATACCGACGAATGCGATGAAAAGTGGTTCACATATCAGAATCCAGAACCAGTGTACATTTATTGGAAAAGTCATTTTAGAAATACTCAATATTCCAGGCTATAGATGCTTGCAAACAACGGAGAGAACACTTCCTTAAAGCGTCGTTCATTCTCTCTGTCGTGTATTTCACGTTTGATATACATGCGTATCAATCTCACAACATTGGTGGGTCGGTTTGAATGTAAACCTTGAACAGCAATCCAGATACTGCCTGGTTAGTGAGGTAGTGTGTGGGTCGTTTCATTCCCATTTCAGACTCATAATTCGTTCATTCTCTTCCGTTCGGCCTTTTCCGTGTTCTAACCGACGTGAGTAAAGGACCAGTCTCATAATACTTACAAAGTTTACATATTTGGCGGATTACTTTGTCGCAAGAAGTTTACAAAGCAGTCTACCAAAAATTATTGCGAACATAACTAATTGGGATATTTTCAGAAAATCGATAACCGATTATTGGTCTCTCGTCTATCGCAAGCTGGACATTATTCTCTTACCAAGTATTTATTTTATAAATTCAGAAAACTAACTGAGCCGTCCGCTGCCATGTTACGTTGTTCCGGCAAAATGTGGCCCTCCCTAGCAACCCATTCAGCCAGGGGTCCGTTCGAGGGGCAATTTTCCGTCGCGGATCAGGAAGCAGTTTAACGTTTTTTGGTACGATGTGAGTAGTGTACTTACGTTAATGTTGGAAGGACCAATTGCTTGGTAATTTGTTCCTTGAAAAAGAACCGATTGGAGTTTGACATACAATAAAATATCTTACTTTTTGTACTTCTTTCCAGTCAGGGGGTCGACAATCACCTCATAAACGGTTCCATCTTTTCCCAAGATTCGAGCACCGGCCTTGGCTATACGTCGAAATGAAAAGCAGAAATCGAGTCTTTACATGAGTAATGCAGGTGCACAATTTTATTTTTGTCAGGTTGGCAGCAAATTCATTTAATCTTTTTTTCTGTCACACCTGCTATGGAGAAATTATCATACGAATTTATCGTCCGGATGTTCCGATGAAACATCAATGCGCATGGTATCATTAAGTATTTGACCACACGAAGCTACATTGCCGTATTGGCAAACTCGAGAGTCGCTTAACATAAACCATGTTCTATTCATCACAATCGTTATTACTGTCTAAAAACAAATATTGTCATACCGGAAAGCTCAGATTATTGACGTCTTTGTCTTATTCCAAACAAATATGGAGAGAGTGAGAAACCATTTCTCCAACCAACATCCGATCAAACGTTTGACCACTACGTACTGTATCGCAGTATGTTAAAAAATATTCAATGAACCAATGCTGCATACGGACGTGGAGCTAGATATATATTATTATGTTTGATAAACTCACCTTTCTTAAACGTATCGTCATCGTCGTCTGAAGCTTCGTAGACCGTAGACGCCTTTTCCCATTCCTCGATCGCCTCTCCTTTCTCTAGCTTGACGAACTTTTTGAGAAACTCCGGATTACCGCCGCTTTCTTGGAAAGCCTTATACTCTTCTTCTGTCAACATGACAGTCTTCTCGACCAGTCTACCGCTCTTCGTTCTCACGAATGTTTTGATTACTTTCATAGGGTTTGTCGCCCCTTTCTCCCAAGACTCAATATTATCCCCTGCGTCCATATATCCCCTCAAAATAGTATCTGCGTTGCCTCCACCTTTTGTCAAAGCTTCGTAATCGTCTTTTGACACCATGATTGTCTTTTCAATAATTCGGCCACTCTTCGTGCGTATTTTCATCTTTATCGCCTTCATGGGCTCAGCACTTTGCCATGATTCCACCTTTTCACCATCTCCGATCGCCATGTATTTTTTCAATATTTCTGCCGGGTCCTTACCATCTTTCATCATGGCGTCGTAGTCTTCCTTCGAGACCATGATTGTCTTTTCCACTAACTTTCCACTTTTTGTCCTGACGTAGGTTTTTATCGTCTTCATCTCCGCTTCGCCCCATCCTTCAATTGTTTCGCCATCTTCTGGTTTGATGTATTTTTTCAATAGGTCTTTAGCGTCAACTTTTCCTTCCTTGATAGCGTCGTACTCGTCTTTCGATACATATAGTAATTTTTCGATCAGTCGTCCACTTTTTGTTCTGACGTACGTCTTGATGGCCTTGACCTCGTCCTTGTCCCAAGAGTCGAGCTGCTTGGCTTCATCTTTAGACATGTATTTACCCAGGATTTCTTTCTGGTTTTTACCTGAGACGAAATCTGCATAGTCCTCTTCATCCAGGTAAACGATTCGCTCTACCAGCCTTCCACTCTTCGTTCTGATGTACGTCCTGACGGCACGAACCTCTGGGTGAAGGAAAACAGAAATACACCGTTACCAGTGGTCCACATAGATATAGACTACCAGATATATAGAGCAGCGGCAAGAATGTGATCTGCTGGGCAACTCGATTCAATGATATGTTACAAAAAAATCACCCCATATTAAATAGGGCTATTACAAAATATTTTCCAAATGTATCACGCTATCCTAGGAAATTGAGGATGCCTAAAAACGGATAACGAACAGTTCTGTTCTAAGGAACAGTTATTCCGTTTCATTATGTACGAGATAAGGATTACACATGCATATATTATTCAATAGGCTAGAGTAAACATGCTGAGTGATCTGACATGGTTCATGAATCCGTGTTAATATAAGTGCATCATGTATGGGATTAATTTTTCTCAAATAATACACCGTAAAACCTATGCGGAATAACGTGCTGGGATAATTCATCCAACAAACATATGTGATGTGAGCGCGTGCGACGTAGACTGAGCAATCACGACGCTCGACACCAGCCAGCAACGTTTCTCTCATAGTGTCGTTGATATATTTACTAAAATACTGATTAAAGTAATTATTTAAATTATATGGGAAGAAGAATCCTATATTAACTTGATCAAGGTATGAAAATTTCCAATCTCGTGAAGGAAAATACATCCCAATCTAGTCTAGGCGGCTCAGGTGGGATGTATTTTCCTTCTCTCGTGTGGAAATTTTCATGCCTGGATCAAGTTATACGGGATCCTCTTGAATCTTACTTTTTTCTCGGATGGCCTCCAGTCTCTCTTTCCTGATAAGTTCTTGTTGTCTCTGAAACAAAATACAAGCAGTTTATCAGTGAGATTGTAGTTCATGGGTTATTTCGTAAGAAATAAATACTGCACGTTATATAGCGTAGAATGAATGCAGACAGGAAAATATTCACACTAAATTGCCCACGGATTGCCAAGATAAAAATTTGAAGTGAGCGATAATTGCAATGGTATTATGGAGACAGAATGATACCATGTTATTCTTTGAATTGATCGGGTCAGTATTACGATTTCCATACGATGAATACGTGTAATTATTCATTCGAAATTCAAAAATCGACATTGATGAAAAATAAGTAAATAAGGCGTCATCATGGAAAACGCTCGTCTGACGTGGAATGAATAGATAAACCAGCATCCTTATACGCTATGTATCATGTTGTTTTGCCATATCAATACACTGTATTTCAGTGCAAGTAGATAATAATATATAAGATCACTGGACTCTTTCCTGTAAATATAGTTTCACTCTTACTCGTGATTATCACTTGACTCTTACCTGTAATTCTAGCTCTTCCAGGAGACATTTGACAAACCAATAACTGTGTCGATAGCCGCCCCCAACTCGGATATACTTGTGCTGTGAAATCAATAATGAGTACTGTAAATGACAAGTGAATATCATGTACACATTATGAACTTTTCCTCGGGTTGTGTGATGTTATGGGCTTTTCACGTCTTTCAACCCGAGGGTTGATGATGATGACCTTCATATAAATCCTGATTAAGGAAACGCTTCCAAGACCGTACCTTAAAGCTGCCTCTAAGGTTTTCCACAAGACCAGACAGTGTTCTAAAGATAAAATGTTGTTTATTTGCTGGAGACATCCATCGTGGTACAGAAGTTATTATACGGAGCAATTCCTATAAGCCAATAAGATGTAAAGACTGTATTACAATGAACAGTCCATGTTCAAAGGAGAAACAGATCTTAAAGTCTGACGACAAATATGTTTATTATACTTATATACTGTTAAACAAACAAGACGCTTAAACCAAACACTTATTCAATTCCTGTTACGTGCTACTGTTAACAAATAGAGATGTACCATCATTATCAGGTGACTTGTGTCTTTTCAAGATCCCACGTGCTTTGTGAATATTTAATTACCAAAATTTAAGCGTTAACAGTTATAATTTAAACATGCTCAAATTAATTTATTCACACATTGTCATTCTCAGCTGGCTTCAATTGTACTAAAGATCTGTTGCGAGATATCTCTACTAAGTAGAAACGGATCTCAGGTTTGACATTAGGAAACTACCAGTGACCAGGGACAGTCAGCATTCGGTCAATCATCCTGTTACTAAATACTCTCTGAGTTTAGTACATCTTCAACTTCAAATACAAACGCTATATGAAACAGCTCTGACCAGAAATCACACGTCCCATCAACTGGAACCTGGACATACATACTGTATAGCCTAAACCTGTACATATGTATTACACACTGGAAACGATCACCCGTTAATTCTATAATTCATGATTACCAATCTATAATGATTATCGAATATATGCAATTCTCATAAAATCTTCAAAACACATGCACTTTCTGTTGTGCAAGATTGAGTATGGTCGTTTCTTATCGAAGGGCAGACAATCCGTGAATGGATAATATGCTACTAATGGGAGCAGATTAGGGACTCTGAGACTGGAGTGGTAGGTCTCATGGTCAAAAGATGCCATTATTATTACTGGTATATCGCCTGATAAATAGATCATTTTCTTTTAATCGATAAGTACTGATTCCTGATCAGGACTATCACACACAACAATTAGGGATAATACAGTGGTCGGCCCAATGGGTCCAACAACGATCAAAATAAATAAATATAACATTGATTGCTTTTTCACTGGTTGATTCGTGGGACCATGTGTGACTTACCGCTTCGCATTTCCTGTGCGGAATCTTCAGCATACATTTCAGGCAGTCTTCTGGATCTGACTGGAGAAAACATATATGGTGAAAATAACAAGCCGAGATAATTACAACACATATAAGGGAAGTGGGAAGAGGTGCCGACATACTGACTGCGTCACATGACTCCACAGAATAGTCTTCTGGTTAATCTATTCTAAAGCACATACCAAGAATCTAACGATTCGTGATATGTGTTGTATCTCAGGTACGCTTTTATTGTACCTGTTCATGTGGCAACTTGGATGATATGACCACACAGCCCCTAGCACCGGCATAAGCGGTATTAGATACAAATCTAGAGAGCTATGATGGAAATGCTCTGACAACTCGTATACTGGTAATTGGTGAGCTGTTTCGCTGTGACAACTCGTACATTGGAGATTGGTGAGCTGTATCGTCGTCAGATGTAAATGACGGCCTTTAACGGCATTATTACTTATGGTCAGATAGACCGACCCGAGTTCACTCCATCGATGCAAGTGGTCGTATACTTCAATTGAAAATTGCTGACTTGACGTGGTCAGTCGAATCCAGGGATTGAGAATAACTAGGAAATAAAACTGATAGTTTACATCTTGGATGTTTAAGATAATAAGAATAGATATATGATGAAATAGATTGTTTATCTAAGGTAAGTAATGTATGTAGTCCAAAGTATGAGATTCTCCAGCGTGAGAGGATAATTGTTTTAAGAAATATTCGCCCGTATGAAGAGCAGTTAACCCGATATAAGAGTAAAATAAAAACCTCGACTTGAAAATTTAAAGCAGCATTTTTTTTGTGCAGAAATTGGGTCTTTGAGTATGAAAATAGAATTCTTGATATCTTTGACCCAGGTTTAGTCATATCAACAGCATAATGGGCATAGACCATACTATTGTATTATTGTGGGGATTAAGGACGTTTTTCCTCTGTTCGTGTCGATTTACCTTTTGCAAGAAAGGCGAGCTGGCGGTTAGCCGAGATCCCAGTTCAGATCCACGTCTGTACTTAGCCGAGTATCTGGAACGTACACCGTTTAGGGAGCCATGTCGAGTCTGAAAATCGTTCAAGATAAAAGAAAGCGACGTTTATTCGGATTGGATATCTGGAAGTGTTGTTATAAAAGAGAAAACCCAGAAATCGGGAATTTATTTAGGGCTATATTCAAATACGAATGGCAGCATTCTGGAGTTCCGACGATGTTAGCGGCTGTCCACTTAAATATCCACAGTAAAAGTGTATCCGATATATATATACACAATCATCAGATCCGACAATCAGTAACCATCCGTCGTATATAAACAATTTCCACGTTCATAATCGAAATTATGCCCCCCACCCCCACCACCAAACCTTGTAGACAAAACAAAAATGAAAACTGGTCCTCCGCGACTTTTAGTTTATCATATTGGGGTCATTTTGAGCCTATTCGCATAACCCTCCGAGTAGGGGATCATGGGTAAATTCAACATGGCGGCCACGTGGGTACCAGAAAAGTAATATTTTCGTCATTTTTCTCCAAAATTACTGCTTTTCTTCCAGGAAAATTGAGCATAATCTATTTAATTTCACACCAGACTATTATTTACTAACTTATGATGCAGATTTTTTTGCAAAGAAAATACATAAATAAAAAATTCAAAAATTCTAATCGAAACATGGACAAAAAATTCCTGTTTTCAAGATGACGTTACAGTCACGTCATCCGAGACGATAGACCTTTGGAAGAGCTTGAACCAGGGATATAGTGTGTAAGTTTTAGCCCCCTAGCTCGAGGGGTAAGAAAAATATTTAAGGGGAAGGGGAGTGTGCGAAATGTTCCCGCCCCACTCAGGTCCCAAAAAATCCAGGCCAGATAGGATGCCAGAGAGGCATAATTCAAAAGACTATAGCTATTAGAGCGAAAATTGAAGCAGGCAACAGATAAATATGTACAACAAACAGAAACACAAGAGCGAAACGGTCAATTATGCCTGCAAGATATCATTCTATTCTCACCTGCAAATCCCTGGCACTAACTTGGATTGTTTTACCAAAAGAATTTCCAAGTCGTATTCTAGAGTCTATTGTATATCAACCTCGTTTTGGTTGTGGTTCTTTATTCAACCCTATTGACGAGGGCCCTTCAGGAGGTAAAAGCATTTTGGGAAAGGTATTGGGCCACTATTTCTAAGAACTCTGGCGTTGAATGTATGTGGATATTGAAAAACTCAAAATGTCTTACGGAAGAACTTGATGCTAAAGGTCACATACCGTACAGACATGTATCCACATGGGATTTCTCGACTCTCTATACTACAATCCCTCATCAGGACCTTATTGACCGTATAAGTTCATTAATAGTATCTGTGTTCAAGAAAACTGATCGTAGATATATTAATGTCGGAAGCCATAAAGCATTCTTTAGCTCGACTACATACAAGAGATATCATTCATGGGATGTTTCTTTGTTTATAGAGTTGCTTGAATTTCTCATTAAAAATATCTATGTGAAATTTGGCAACACAATATATCAGCAGCATATAGGTATTCCAATGGGTACTAATTGTGCACCCCTGTTGGCTGACCTGTATCTGTTCTCTTATGAATATGACTATATGCAGGCGCTTTCAAAAACCGATCCATTCAAAGCCCGTTCCTTCTCATTCACCAAACGCTATATAGGCGATCTTCTGGCTGTGGATAATCGCTATATAAATGACGCAGTGAAGGATATTTATCCACCTTTACTGGATTTGAAGGAAACTACAGATAGCCCTACAGGCACATCTTATTTAGATCTCTATCTCTATAAAAATGAAGCGGGCATTCTCCCTCGTCGACTTTATGACAAAAGAGATGATTACAATTTCGACATCGTAAACTATCCCTTTCTGGATAGTAATATTCCAGTGGGACCTGCATATGGCGTATACATATCTCGCTTAGTAGCATTTGCTAGATCCTGTGTTAAATGTGATGATTTTAATCAACGTCACAAAACATTGTTGCAGAAACTTATAAAACAGGGCTATTCCACCAAGCGCCTCCACTCAAAGTTTCTCAAATTTGGCGATACATATCGCATGCTGATAGCAAAATACGAACGTAGCGTGCAAGATCTATGGCGCTACGTTTCGTAACTTGTGTCTAATTCCGCTTAACCCGGGGCTAGGGGCCGTATGAACCCATGTACTTCAAGATCCTCATGGTACTCATAAGAACAGGCACAATCAAAGCGTGACTGAGATACATCATTCTTTAGATGACGATTTTACAACGAATATTATGGATTAAGAATACTGATCAGCGATACGGATTTGATATTTTGGAACATCATGATGTCTTGCCGGCATCATTGAAAACTGTTGACCGCTTCTCTCTTGCAGGAAACAAGCCTATGTTTATGTATACTATGATTGTCTTTTTGAATTTGGTGCTAATACTGTTATATGGAATATGGAATAGGTCTTTGGATTATGGACGCAGATATTCTCTAATGGACGACGGCTGGATTATGAATGACGGACTAGACGCTTGTAATTTATATACAAACTCTATATGGTTTCTTATTACAACACTAGAATATTAATAGACGATAATATTAATAGACAATAATATTAATAGACGATGTTTCAAGAGTGCTAAACAACGTCTTCAGTGAAATTAGATTTTGATATTAAAAGTAAACATTTTGTGACCTGGAATATGTGTTTGTACGCAGGATGGTGCTGTAAAGATTGGACTAAGAGCTTTGACAGGTATATTGACTGCGTCGCAGTGGTATATATTGAAGGGATGGGAAATCTGTATACGGAAGATGAAGGAAAAGGTTTCATGCCGGAATCTCCAAATACAAAAAAACTGGGGTTTTTTTTCTCATATTATGTAGGGATTATGTATAAATTCACATTCGGAAAACGCCAGAAATAATTTTTCACCGATTTATATTTCGACCGATGGTTATATAAGACAGAGACTAGAGCAATCTAATATCCGCCCTGCCTACATTTTCGCAGCAAAGTAGTGAGTATAATATTGTGTGAGGATGAAGAGATATAATATTTTCAATATAGCGAGTTCATGGGAAGAAGGGATTACTGAGCTTACCGGTCCTTTTTTGTTGTTCCTCAGCGACGGAAGCCTCGAGCGTGCAGGTCCTCGAAAAGTACCGGGATTTATTGGGCTTTTGAAGACACAATAGTCTGAAAATACATCAATCGATATATATTTATTAAAATCATAATCGGTATTAGCATTTAATATTAATATTTATTTATTTCAGAAGCGTAGAGTAGTCGTTGTTGGCTATTTAGCGACTGGTGAGATTCCGAAGCAACTGTGTCTTGTTGGTGTTCTTGTTGTAGTAAGAAACCATAGCAAGCATCAAGATATCCCAGATGTGTGCGTCAAGTTTTATTTGTTATTAATTTCAAAATATGTAAACTTTCCTGGCCACAGTTATGGTGCTCTAGCGGAACCTCAAAATTGCACATTTAAGGAAAAGGTTGATCCATTATCTGAGAATATTGGACCTGCATTATGTGAAACAAAGTATAACCGACAAATGTTAAATATCACGTTTTGTCGCATTATGTTGCACAGGTATAGATGCTCGAATATATTTTCGTCGTGCAATGTTGTTCTGCTTTTGTGAACTGATCGAGATCATCCCCTGAGATAGACCGACATTCACTCAAATCATTCAGTGAATAGTTGGCTGAAAGAATTCATCGTCATCTAACATGTCTAAGCAATAATATTTCCACGATTGTAGTCAAATTATGTCCCACCATAAGGGCGTAATTGGCGGTGAGCCTAGAATAAACACCTCATCTGACCATCTTTGCTAACTCTAATTGGCACACCGTCTGTTTTATCGTAATTCAACGGATTTTTGTTACACTTTAAAGGGGAACCCCAATAGAAATTCAAAACATCTTGGAAAGAGATATTTTGTTGTCGTCTTTATTTTGAGAATTCTGCAGTTTAGTTCATCAAAATATTATACTGGTTGCCGAAATATTGCGCTTCAAAGATTTTTAGATCCGATGCGGAGGCTAAGAATGTCCGGTGGCTACGAGTGTCCGGCCCCTATCTTCTAACCCAGCAAGGACATTTTTCTCCACATCTGAGACAAGTGTCCGTCCTTGGTTGCAATGGAAAAGGATATGAAAAGGGACACTAATCACCAACACATACTTATCCATCACACCGGTAACAAATATGGTATGCAAACGAGCTCTGACTATGTCACGCTGTGAACTGGAGATAATGAGACCGACAAATATGGGCTGATCTGCCTTTATCATGTTTATAAACTATTTATATGTTTCTGTAGTTAAATCATTGTATATTGCGTTTGTGAGGAGTAAATTAGAATATTGCTCTGAAATATGGGCACCTCACCAACAAACTGTCAGATAGAGTAGAAAAGGTTCAGAGAAAGTTCAGGAAGTTTCTGTGTTTTAAGTCTATTAGAACCTATGACAGAGTGTTCCTCTATGCCTCCCTCTGTAAAAAGTTCCGCTTGCCAACATGAAAAAGTCGGCGGAAATATTGCGACTTGGTCTTTTTGAATAAGATTGCTAACTCTTATTTTAACTGTTCTTAGTTAACACAACAATATTTTATCATGCCCCAAGACGACTGTCAAGACAAGTTAAATTATTTTATCCACCTATGAGCCGAATCGATATTCGCAGTATATGCGTCCGGGCTCAGACCTGTTTTAACCATTTACAACAAAGATATGATCTTAATATTTTCACACCTGTATCGTCTTTTAACAGGCAATGTAAAACTATCCTGTTTTCTTAAATCACGTTTATTTATCCTCTGCTGACGCTTTTTTGAATAATCCAATCAGAAGGTTTTCATTTACATGTTAGTTAACATTTATCATTTAATCATAGTTTGTCTACATCATGAATATAGTACAAATTTAGTTAGTCTTAAAGGTGCCACCCTCTGTTATTCATGTATATAGTATTTGTTTTTATATGCCTATTGTTATCGTCTCAGTTACTGGGTCCCCTGGACCTGTTGAGATTGATTTGAATAAATAATAAAATAAATAAAATAAAATTTAAAATTCTGATTCTTTTACAATCTATTATCAGGATATTTGGATATTACTTTTGCGACTTGGTTGCCAATAGTTTCGAAAATCTAGTTAACATGACAACCGGTAAAAAATGTTCTCAATGAATACGAATCCCAAATACCCGTGTTGGTGCATTTCCAGTAATTAAAATTTCATTATCTGCGGAATTTTCAAAATAAATCCCTCAATTACCTGTTTCCATGGTAACCATATTTCTCGAATTACCGGTATTTGAAAAGTTTCGAAAAACTTTCATAACTGATATAATGCTATAAAATACCGTTATTATACGTTTAACAGACAGCAGACCTACAGCTCTGTGAAGATTCCAGCATAAACTAATCTTATTTAATATAAGTCTCTGTATTTCAGATTTGGACTTCAAACCCCCCCTATCTCTGCAACCCTTTGAATTATTTGCCTGCGGTAAACAATATTTTACTCAGAATTACGATCGCTTTCTTGACCTAAAACTGACCCAGATTATTCGGTTTCCCCTCACATGAGACAAACTGCTGTTCTGCTACATTGTACCTCATGCTACAGCGTTTGCCCAGTTCAACCCTATCTGGCTTGGGGCGGAAAGTGCCCCCCCCTTCCACCCTATATATTTTCGATACCCCTATGACTAGAGTGCTGACACTTACCACACTATATCTTTGAGTCCAGCTTTACTAGGAAATGTAAAAAAATCCAAGATGGCCGCTACGATACGTAACAATAACGTCATTTTCCAAAAAGGCATTTTTGATCGATTTTTCTGTCAGATTTTTCGATTTTTTTTAATTGTGTTTTCTTCACAACTACTGGCTCATAAATTATTAAATAATAATCTGATATGAAATAAAATGGTTTTTACACACTTTTCCATGCAGAAAAGTAAGAATTCCGAAGAAATATGATGAAAATGTCACGGCCGCCATTTTGAATTAACCCATGATCTTCTGGTCGGGGGGTCATGCGAATAGGCTCAAATGACCCCAATTGATAAAGTAGAAAGTCACGGAGTGTCGGCTCTCAAGTTTTTGTCGTTTCGGCGATAGGAGCAGAAAAGCCAACAGGCGACAAGTGCCCCCCCCCTCCCCCCAGGCGAGGTAGGATCAAGATGATAGTTAATTCACACATTTTACCGTATCAATCTGTAGTAACTGAATTCTACAGGAGACGTTCAAAATATTTTGAACCATGGCAAATAAAACAGACCATTTTTTCTTTGTCGTTGAACTTCAAAACCTAGTGCAATTGTTAATCTCTCCCAAAATTATCGATAATACATGTAGTTACACATATCAGTGATTTGCTGTGGTCATTTCGAAGTTTTCTCCTTTCGTAACAATATGGCCGCCAAAAGACCCGTTTATCCAGATTATAGAGGATTTAGCAGGATTTACAAACATTACGAATGAACTGTGTTTGGTACCGTTTGCCAGAAATATGGTCACGCGAGTGGAATACCGTAATATAATATATATATATCGCCACAATTGTATGCATATTATAACTTCACAGTGGGTCTATAGCCAAAATCTATGAATTTCTGACTGAACCTTCGGTTACCTCAATGATATCGTATTCCTATATTCTCCAGTAAATCGATTGTGCGTAAACCAGTCGAATTATGCGCATGAATTGTGAACTTTTGTATTACTTGGCGCTTTATTCTGACGAATAGCTAGGTATATTATCTACTGAAAACGATTAATATTTTTAAGGTCAATAACCCTCTCCTGTCCAGGAACACGCATGCATGTCATTTTCGAAGAGCAAAACGTATATTGACCCATAGTATACAAACTGAACAAAACTATTTTTCAGTGAGATAATGCCCCTTCCCCCCCCCCCCTCCCCATCCCGCTTCAGCGTTTGGGGAAAAGCTCATATCTTCTATTTCTATTTATAATTTTATAATTGTTAAAATTACATTGTTAGTAAGGCAGCCTGAACTTTTTGGATAAATTATGGAATCTTTCTGCAAAGCGCTGAGCAAAGAGTGTCGCCAATTGACCCGTATTATGCGGCACACAACGGATTTACACACATGTAGGTGTGTTACCTAAATATTGGAGATTTAAGAAGCCTCAATTGTTACTAAGTAATCTTCTGGACAAATCTTCTAATATAGCAATATATGAACTTCTCATTTGCCTTCTACATGTATTTACGTCTAACTCTCAGTTGTTCACATTAAATCAACTGTGTACTACCTCAAGCCGGTTTATACCGCGTTTATTTATAGTAATCGATACCGTCGGTCCAATTTACGTGGCGCTTTGGTTACAGTTTTACTGTATAACTCGCTTTGAGAACGGTGGTAGATCGCTGCTGTTTACCCCCTCTCTCCATCCTTACGGTAAAATATACAGTAAATATTGTAAAATACAACAAAATATTCACTGTATTTTTTTACAGTAATTTACTGGAAATACCCACTATTTACTCTAAATTTCGCAATAGACTACTGACAACTTTGTAGAAGTAAAATTACTATATATTACTGTAAAATTTACAGCAAAAGTTTGCAGTGTAGAATCTCTATTCAACAATTCCTGGTAGTATATTTCTGAACCCTAATTGATACCCAATTATCAGAGTGACAATATTATACACAGTCAGAAAAAAGGTGATAGTCCATAATCCTGTAATGGTGATTAGACCTGGCCATCATCCTTAAAAGGTTATGAATCAGAGCCATGACCTTTAAATGGTAACGCTCAACACATTTTAAGGGTGATGATTTTGCCTCATCACCCTTAAAAGTTGATGACCTAAATTCACAATCATTGTTCATCACTCTTCGGAGGTGATGGCCATCATTTTTAAAGGTGATGATAAAATAGGGTGACGGCTCTAACTCATCAGCTTTTCTGGGTGATAGTTCTGGCTGTGTAATAGTGCGAAAACGTCTCTGCATCACAACAAACACAGATTATATCAGAAAATAACATAGTGGTGGAAAAATACCTGGCATACTGACAAGAATTCACAAGACCCAACAAGCCGATATTCTGACAGCAAATGACATCCAAAGACAGTCATTCCTCTAGATCTGGTGTTTTACATATTATACGCGCTTTTATTGCAGATGTTGACTGGAATGACCACATGGATCGTATGTTCCAACCAATTTATTTTGCGACAGAAGAAAATATGATAGCAATATGTTAATCATATAAATGAGAATAGGCCACCTGTGGAATCTTAATTTCAGTTTTAAGAACACACCATATTATAAATTCAGAAACGGCAACCCATGGTAGAAGTAACATATCGGATAACAGCCCCATGTATATCATCGTGTTCATTCAAATCTTTCTTCAACCATGGCATTGGTAGTGTAAACCTCGGTACTATCCTATTACTGCCGAGAAACAATAATGCATTCTTCTAAAAGAGATCTGCCTTAGTTTATGAAAGATTGCAGGTTGTTTGTACTTGAGAGTCCATCCTTGCCATTGAAGCTAAATGATATTCCTCGAAGTCGAATACTTATTGACGGCGTCAGTGTGATGAATTCAAACAGTATTACTGGCTATATTGTGTATATGGTATGTACATGTTCGAGGTGTCAAAACACACTATTGAAGGAAAAGCATTTCATGCACACGATTGTGATAATTGTGTTCGATAGTGCAGCACAGCAATAAATCAGCGATAGCATGTTTATCAGCGTCAACTCATTCCCAGAAACAAATTCTCACAAACCACTTTTCTGAAGTGCTAACTGAACCAGTGCTTAGAAATAGTGAATACTAACCGTAACGTCTGTATATGTTTTGAGTTTGCATATCTCAATTTGAAGGTGACAAAAAATGTTGAAAACAACTTATATTTTCAAAAAATTAGGAAAGTGGCCAAAAACATGCGTTATGATATATGCTTTCCTTTCCTGTTTTATGTTGAAGGGGCCCTCGGTGGCCGAGTGGTCTAAGGCGCTTCGCTGGTGACCGCTAGCCTCACAACGCTGAACCGGCACGGGTTCGAGCCCAGCTGGTCCATGTGTGAAAGTTTGTCAGTTACTTGCCGAAGGGCGGTGGTTCTCTCGGGGTACTCCGGCTTCCTCCACAAACCAAACTGACTGTCACCATATGAGTGAAACAAACTTGAGTGTGACATTAAGCCAAATTCCCTCCTCCTCCTTCCTGTTTTATGTTGATATCAACGGAACGTGTTAATCGTTCAGACCAGAAAGTCAATGAGATGAAGAAAACATAATTAGAGAAACCAAAATCATAAACGAGAGTCGTATCTCGAGCACATTGATCTGTGCCACGGGCGTGCCTCGCAGGGCGAGGTGTTTATGTTTCCTTCTATAGTCAGTCTATTGCAGACTAGTTCCGCTAGGACTATAAAACACGTTTGTCAACAAATAAATCTGATATGCAAGAGTCAATTAACATCATTACAATCATATGTGGAGTCTTTTGTCGTCTTGTTTAAGAGAAAACTTGATATATGGCGCGCCGAAATGCCTAACATGTCAACCAAATATCCTTATACGTTTTGAGGCATGGCGACAACAACACACCCAAGAGAAGATTTGAACATGTAAAGTCACTATGCCCGATATAGCTGACTGACTAATTAATTGACTCATGGACGCGCGGTTCGGCGAACGAACGTTGATACAAGGGACTCAAAGTAATGTAATTCAATAGACCACGTCTCTGGTGTATCTGATACGTCATCTCCGATCTTATATGACCACTTAACTTAACCACTTCTCGGATATAGCGCTTCGTTGATTTCCGTTCAGGTAGTTCTATCAATTGTCAATACATGCAAAACCGCCATGTTTCCTTCCCATAGTTCAATGCGAAGCACGAGTAAACTTTTGTCTCACACATGCTGTAAGTATAGGCACGGACTGAAAATTGCCTAAAAAAGGTATTTCAAAGGATTTTTACACGATATCTTCAGGCTTCTTTCATTCTAGAACAGTTCAGTGATATTTCAGGTCTCTGTCAGCTTCTGACAATGAATACGAATCCCAAATACCCGTGTTGGTGCATTTCCAGTAATTAAAATTTCATTATCTGCGGAATTTTCAAAATAAATCCCTCAATTACCTGTTTCCATGGTAACCATATTTCTCGAATTACCGGTATTTGAAAAGTTTCGAAAAACTTTCATAACTGATATAATGCTATAAAATACCGTTATTATACGTTTAACAGACAGCAGACCTACAGCTCTGTGAAGATTCCAGCATAAACTAATCTTATTTAATATAAATCTCTGTATTTCAGATTTGGACTTCAAACCCCCCCTATCTCTGCAACCTTTTGAATTATTTGCCTGCGGTAAACAATATTTTACTCAGAATTACGATCGCTTTCTTGACCTAAAACTGACCCAGATTATTCGGTTTCCCCTCACATGAGACTTAAACTGCTGTTCTGCTACCTCATGCTACAGCGTTTGCCCAGTTCAACCCTATCTGGCTTGGGGCGGAAAGTGCCCCCCCCCCTTCCACCCTATATATTTTCGATACCCCTATGACTAGAGTGCTGATACTTACCACACTATATCTTTGAGTCCAGCTTTACTAGGAAATGTAAAAAAATCCAAGATGGCCGCTACGATACGTAACAATAACGTCATTTTCCAAAAAGGCATTTTTGATCGATTTTTCTGTCAGATTTTTCGATTTTTTTTAATTGTGTTTTCTTCACAACTACTGGCTCATAAATTATTAAATAATAATCTGATATGAAATAAAATGGTTTTTACACACTTTTCCATGCAGAAAAGTAAGAATTCCGAAGAAATATGATGAAAATGTCACGGCCGCCATTTTGAATTAACCCATGATCTTCTGGTCGGGGGGTCATGCGAATAGGCTCAAATGACCCCAATTGATAAAGTAGAAAGTCACGGAGTGTCGGCTCTCAAGTTTTTGTCGTTTCGGCGATAGGAGCAGAAAAGCCAACAGGCGACAAGTGCCCCCCCCCTCCCCCCAGGCGAGGTAGGATCAAGATGATAGTTAATTCACACATTTTACCGTATCAATCTGTAGTAACTGAATTCTACAGGAGACGTTCAAAATATTTTGAACCATGGCAAATAAAACAGACCATTTTTTCTTTGTCGTTGAACTTCAAAACCTAGTGCAATTGTTAATCTCTCCCAAAATTATCGATAATACATGTAGTTACACATATCAGTGATTTGCTGTGGTCATTTCGAAGTTTTCTCCTTTCGTAACAATATGGCCGCCAAAAGACCCGTTTATCCAGATTATAGAGGATTTAGCAGGATTTACAAACATTACGAATGAACTGTGTTTGGTACCGTTTGCCAGAAATATGGTCACGCGAGTGGAATACCGTAATATAATATATATATATCGCCACAATTGTATGCATATTATAACTTCACAGTGGGTCTATAGCCAAAATCTATGAATTTCTGACTGAACCTTCGGTTACCTCAATGATATCGTATTCCTATATTCTCCAGTAAATCGATTGTGCGTAAACCAGTCGAATTATGCGCATGAATTGTGAACTTTTGTATTACTTGGCGCTTTATTCTGACGAATAGCTAGGTATATTATCTACTGAAAACGATTAATATTTTTAAGGTCAATAACCCTCTCCTGTCCAGGAACACGCATGCATGTCATTTTCGAAGAGCAAAACGTATATTGACCCATAGTATACAAACTGAACAAAACTATTTTTCAGTGAGATAATGCCCCTTCCCCCCCCCCTCCCCTTCCCGCTTCAGCGTTTGGGGAAAAGCTCATATCTTCTATTTCTATTTATAATTTTATAATTGTTAAAATTACATTGTTAGTAAGGCAGCCTGAACTTTTTGGATAAATTATGGAATCTTTCTGCAAAGCGCTGAGCAAAGAGTGTCGCCAATTGACCCGTATTATGCGGCACACAACGGATTTACACACATGTAGGTGTGTTACCTAAATATTGGAGATTTAAGAAGCCTCAATTGTTACTAAGTAATCTTCTGGACAAATCTTCTAATATAGCAATATATGAACTTCTCATTTGCCTTCTACATGTATTTACGTCCAACTCTCAGTTGTTCACATTAAATCAACTGTGTACTACCTCAAGCCGGTTTATACCGCGTTTATTTATAGTAATCGATACCGTCGGTCTATTGTCCAATTTACGTGGCGCTTTGGTTACAGTTTTACTGTATAACTCGCTTTGAGAACGGTGGTAGATCGCTGCTGTTTACCCCCTCTCTCCATCCTTACGGTAAAATATACAGTAAATATTGTAAAATACAACAAAATATTCACTGTATTTTTTTACAGTAATTTACTGGAAATACCCACTATTTACTCTAAATTTCGCAATAGACTACTGACAACTTTGTAGAAGTAAAATTACTATATATTACTGTAAAATTTACAGCAAAAGTTTGCAGTGTAGAATCTCTATTCAACAATTCCTGGTAGTATATTTCTGAACCCTAATTGATACCCAATTATCAGAGTGACAATATTATACACAGTCAGAAAAAAGGTGATAGTCCATAATCCTGTAATGGTGATTAGACCTGGCCATCATCCTTAAAAGGTTATGAATCAGAGCCATGACCTTTAAATGATAACGCTCAACACATTTTAAGGGTGATGATTTTGCCTCATCACCCTTAAAAGTTGATGACCTAAATTCACAATCATTGTTCATCACTCTTCGGAGGTGATGGCCATCATTTTTAAAGGTGATGATAAAATAGGGTGACGGCTCTAACTCATCAGCTTTTCTGGGTGATAGTTCTGGCTGTGTAATAGTGCGAAAACGTCTCTGCATCACAACAAACACAGATTATATCAGAAAATAACATAGTGGTGGAAAAATACCTGGCATACTGACAAGAATTCACAAGACCCAACAAGCCGATATTCTGACAGCAAATGACATCCAAAGACAGTCATTCCTCTAGATCTGGTGTTTTACATATTATACGCGCTTTTATTGCAGATGTTGACTGGAATGACCACATGGATCGTATGTTCCAACCAATTTATTTTGCGACAGAAGAAAATATGATAGCAATATGTTAATCATATAAATGAGAATAGGCCACCTGTGGAATCTTAATTTCAGTTTTAAGAACACACCATATTATAAATTCAGAAACGGCAACCCATGGTAGAAGTAACATATCGGATAACAGCCCCATGTATATCATCGTGTTCATTCAAATCTTTCTTCAACCATGGCATTGGTAGTGTAAACCTCGGTACTATCCTATTACTGCCGAGAAACAATAATGCATTCTTCTAAAAGAGATCTGCCTTAGTTTATGAAAGATTGCAGGTTGTTTGTACTTGAGAGTCCATCCTTGCCATTGAAGCTAAATGATATTCCTCGAAGTCGAATACTTATTGACGGCGTCAGTGTGATGAATTCAAACAGTATTACTGGCTATATTGTGTATATGGTATGTACATGTTCGAGGTGTCAAAACACACTATTGAAGGAAAAGCATTTCATGCACACGATTGTGATAATTGTGTTCGATAGTGCAGCACAGCAATAAATCAGCGATAGCATGTTTATCAGCGTCAACTCATTCCCAGAAACAAATTCTCACAAACCACTTTTCTGAAGTGCTAACTGAACCAGTGCTTAGAAATAGTGAATACTAACCGTAACGTCTGTATATGTTTTGAGTTTGCATATCTCAATTTGAAGGTGACAAAAAATGTTGAAAACAACTTATATTTTCAAAAAATTAGGAAAGTGGCCAAAAACATGCGTTATGATATATGCTTTCCTTTCCTGTTTTATGTTGAAGGGGCCCTCGGTGGCCGAGTGGTCTAAGGCGCTTCGCTGGTGACCGCTAGCCTCACAACGCTGAACCGGCACGGGTTCGAGCCCAGCTGGTCCATGTGTGAAAGTTTGTCAGTTACTTGCCGAAGGGCGGTGGTTCTCTCGGGGTACTCCGGCTTCCTCCACAAACCAAACTGACTGTCACCATATGAGTGAAACAAACTTGAGTGTGACATTAAGCCAAATTCCCTCCTCCTCCTTCCTGTTTTATGTTGATATCAACGGAACGTGTTAATCGTTCAGACCAGAAAGTCAATGAGATGAAGAAAACATAATTAGAGAAACCAAAATCATAAACGAGAGTCGTATCTCGAGCACATTGATCTGTGCCACGGGGGTGCCTCGCAGGGCGAGGTGTTTATGTTTCCTTCTATAGTCAGTCTATTGCAGACTAGTTCCGCTAGGACTATAAAACACGTTTGTCAACAAATAAATCTGATATGCAAGAGTCAATTAACATCATTACAATCATATGTGGAGTCTTTTGTCGTCTTGTTTAAGAGAAAACTTGATATATGGCGCGCCGAAATGCCTAACATGTCAACCAAATATCCTTATACGTTTTGAGGCATGGCGACAACAACACACCCAAGAGAAGATTTGAACATGTAAAGTCACTATGCCCGATATAGCTGACTGACTAATTAATTGACTCATGGACGCGCGGTTCGGCGAACGAACGTTGATACAAGGGACTCAAAGTAATGTAATTCAATAGACCACGTCTCTGGTGTATCTGATACGTCATCTCCGATCTTATATGACCACTTAACTTAACCACTTCTCGGATATAGCGCTTCGTTGATTTCCGTTCAGGTAGTTCTATCAATTGTCAATACATGCAAAACCGCCATGTTTCCTTCCCATAGTTCAATGCGAAGCACGAGTAAACTTTTGTCTCACACATGCTGTAAGTATAGGCACGGACTGAAAATTGCCTAAAAAAGGTATTTCAAAGGATTTTTACACGATATCTTCAGGCTTCTTTCATTCTAGAACAGTTCAGTGATATTTCAGGTCTCTGTCAGCTTCTGACACTTTCTATAAACAAACTTATGACGGTGATTTTCGCGAGACCCATGTTGAAGGCATTGCTGTATCCGAATCTTGCTCCTGAAAAAGGGGCAAAAACTCTTCATTTTTGGCACTTTCAGGCGACCGGCAAGTCGTGTATTCATCTTACGTCAGGACTGTTTCCGTCTACACTTCATCCACCCAGAAAGTTGCTGATCGGCATGTCAATCAATTTATCCAGCTATCATCATTTTCACTGAAGAGCATGTATTGCTCTATCCTACAAAGCGGTCTTGGGTTGCTTATGTACCAAGGACGCTGAACAGCAGCTTTGTCAGTGATTCAACCCTATTGGCAAACCGTGCATAGACGACTGTCTTAATAAGTAGGAAAAATAAGTTAACTACTTCTTGTAATCATTAGGTCTTCCCACCCTAGATATTTGACAAGATGGTATCGCATTAATGAATTAAACTTAGTACCTATCATGCATCATTACATACACTCGTCACAGTTACGTTCTAGAAGTAAGGGAGGCAACTCACCAAGTCTTCTGGATATTGCTGAAACGAATAAAGAAATTGCCTGTACAGCCATTAAATCGAAGAGTTGTCTCGATATTTGGTGCATGAGCTATACTCCTAGATGATACTGTCATTGGTTTTCCGATCTGACACAGGGGGCGCTGTTCAGAATAAGAATGCGAACAAATATATGGCCTGCACACCATTGAATCATATTTATCAGCACCAATCGATCTCCAGAAACAAATTAGCGAAACCGAAAATCTCAAATGATAGTCGTATCTCCGAGCACATTGATCCACGGGCGTGTCTCGTACACGACGGGTTCTTTATGCTTTCTTCTACAGTCGATCTATTGCAGACTAGTTCCGCTAGGCCTATAACACTACTGTTAGTACACGTTTGTCAACAAATAAATTTGATATGCATCAGTTATCACCCATAAAAGGTGATGGCCGTCATCAATTAATGGTGATGGGTGGCTCTAACTCAGCATCTTTAAAATGTGATGACCAGGTCTGATCACCATTAAACGGTGATAGGCCATCATCGTTTTTTTTTCTGGCTGTGTATGGCGGAAATGGCTTACATATCAACCAAATGTCCCTGTAATTGCTTTTATACTTTATGAGGTATAGCCACGAAACCTGTAAGGTCCGATGAGCCGACTGACTAACTCCCTCATGGAGGTGCGGTTAGTTGAGCCTCCATAGTTGGTGCATAAACTATCCTCGTATGGCTGCAATATATCGTCATTAGTTTTCCAATCTGACACAATGGGGCGCTGTTCAGAATGAGGACATGTCCTGTACGCGATTAAATCGAAGAGTAAAGCCTCAGTAACAGAAAAAACGTCTTTCTCTGCCACCAACCTCCATAACTGGCGCCTAGACTATACTCGTAGATTGCTACAAGATGACGGCGTTAGTTTTCCTAACCGAAACCAGGGGGCGGCGCTGTTCTGAATAATGAGATGGATAGGGATATGGCCTGTAAGGCCATTGGTACATAGAATATATTCGTAATGGGCTACAATATGACACCATTACTTTTCCTATCCGACACCACAGGGCGCTGTTCTGAATAAGGAAATGAATAAGGAAATCAGACGTACGGTTGCAAAACCGACTATCTGAGCCTCCATATTTGATATGTGTACTTAGACTATACCCGTAGAGAGGGCTACGCTACCAGTAGGGCTACAATTCATGTAGATGCCGGACGCAAAAAAAATTTAAAAAAATATACTTTCAACGGGGCTCCGCTGCCTATAGGGATAATCTGGTATTAAAGTGATGTCGAATGCGCTCAAACGATTCGTTGATAGTTTACCACAGAAGTTTCACAACTTGAGCATTTGGATATCGCTTACAGATTCAGTGCAGGTTCGGTGCTTGTTACTATAGTAACCCTCGTTAGACTGGAATGTAGAACTGAGTTTAAGGATGTCCGCTGGTGATAAACCAAAGTAATTAAATTTTTGAATAATTTGTGTTGTTGGAAACAGGTCCGTGTGCATTTGTTTTAGCTGTAGACACTGTTAAATGGGCGGATTCATGCTCCATTTGTGATAATCCAGAAAATATAGGGAATAGCCCTGGTTTTGACGCATATTCATGAATAAATCATATAAATAGTATTTAATTTTTTCTCATATTCTAACTGTTTGAAGATAATCCCAATGTCTATCAAAATTTACCAAATTGAAAGAATGTTGCCGCGCAAAATTCTCGGCTAGAAGACTTTTAAAGTAATTCGGTATCTCTTAACCTAGTGAAAGGAGAAAACCTACCCGACAAAACGGGCAAAAACATGAAAAATAACCGCCAAAGCCCAAAACCACCAGCGGACTACCTTAAGACATGTTTACGAATTGTTTGGTTTCCGACGAAGCGATCAATTGGCCGTATTTATATATCAATGATAACAGAAATAGAGAGAGATATAATTGAATGTGTAAACTCCACTGTTGTTGTATAACATTTTGTCGTGTGGACAGAATAATAAAGATAAATCGATATTGATCTCAACATCGCAAATATTCACATTAATAAACACTAACACATTATGAAGGTATATACATGTAATATGAACAAATACTCAGTGTTGTAAAATAAAACAATGTGGGTGGGTAGGGTGGCGATGGAGGCGAGGAGAGGAGTGGAGGGGACAGTGGGTGAGCAAGATGAACACATATATACAATTCGAAAGCTATGAGATGTTCTTAATTCAGTTAACACATATTGTTTTGGATCAACACAAGTTCTTTTATTTTCAACTCATTTTCCGCAGTGTATGTATATGTGACATGGGCGAATGTTTCTCGACAGTTCTCTATGGGACTGGTGTAGTCACTGTAAGACTGGGTGTTGAGGGTGTGAGTAGTATTTCAACAATTGTTCAGTTATATATCTATCACGACGGTACGAACACGCGACAGAGCGGTCCCAGTGCCGCTTTTTTATGATGCGGCCTCACTGTAGCATCATGTCGCAGGCAGACATGATAGCTCGCCAGCCACTGGCCTGACACCAGGCGAACCAATCCTTGATCTATCCTCTTAATGCTGAGAAAGAAGCGTGGAAGCAACACGTCCCATAGTTTAAGTCTTTGGTAGCGACTCAGCCCGAGACCGAACCTATGGCCTCTCGCTTGCGAGGCAGACGCTCTAACCAGTAGACGGGCGAGGTACGGGAGAGGTATCGCGCAGGTCAAATGCTAAGTGTCAGGCAACCAGTTCAGGCTTTCAAAATGTTGGAAAGAGAGGCATCTCAACCTGTCACCATCTGGGTCATCTTTATGCGGTAAGACTGACCCTGGGGTCGTGTGTATTCATTCTCAGCCTACTTTCGGCAAGTGCAAGAGGGAATTTCCTGAAATCAATACCACGTGACTCCGTCAGCCAATCAGGTAAAGTCTGCCGTCATGTGCTGCTCTACTTGTTCAAAACTACAGATCTACAACGCCTCTTCGGTGATACGAACGTATATTATTTATAAGCCCAGGCAATATCTGTTTCCGAAGTGGTATGAAAACCTGTAATTTATCAGATTTCTCCAGTCTGTTCTCCGCCGGATGAAGGCCGAACAGAATCCGGTAAAGTACCGGATATCGCTCCGTGATGATGGAGACACACGATTCGCAAGCCATCTTATGTATGGCGAAGTGTACGCAAATGAGAGGCATCGCTCATATATACGACTCGTGAAACGTCAATCTTTCAAATAAATACGAGTTTTCAATCCGAATAGTGGGAATACGATAGCTATTGACTATGACATATACGCTCGGACTTATTATGGGAAAATTCACCATTGAAGCGAGGTTTGATTCTGTAAACCAACAATTTGGTTTTCAATCCAAGGAAACTATGTGGTTGAAAATTCTAACATGCATGATCGGGTGTATTGAGCGTCTGAGGGCTCGTGATCGGGTGCTTATCTACAGTCCGTGTCTTATTTCTACGCATAATTATGTATGTTTAATCGCAGTTGTAAATTGCATTAATAAATTGTCAATGTTCGATTGCACTGCGATATTGTCACATTGGTATGCGTGGAGTTCCCAACTGGAAACACGATATGATTGAGTACACTTAATCAGCGGGAAGTGGGACAGTATCAAGGGGGAGGGGGGGGGGGGGGCATCATGCATAACAGTGGTCAAAATTTTCTTATTTCACATCAGATAATTATTTTCTAACTTATTATATAGTTTCTCTGGTGAAATATCACAATAAAACAAGTAAAAAAATCATTTATGGTGTCACTCTGTCATCAGAGTACGCTGATAAACAGCTTGTATCACTGACGTCCCTCCTCTCCTTGTTTCCCCCGCTGATTCACATCGCCAAGTTCGCTCCTCTTGGTCGTAAGGGGGCGTTCTGCACAGGCCAACCACCAATGACCAATGAAAATTACTCTTACGGAAGAGTCTTGGCAATATGAGTTGTCTCCCTTTTCAAATGTTCATATGTCGTTAACTGCAAAACTAACAATAAACGGACGGTAAAACAGCTTTAATTACGTTAATTTCTGTTAAGAGTGAACAGATTTTTGGATAACTTCCTCCATTGTTCAGTAAGGTTCGTCAGCTGATTGCAAACATTTGTTCACTGATACCTTCAAATAATTAACAAATAAATCCCTGTAAATGTTGTTAATATCCCACTGATAAGACCAGGCTTTATCGTCATGAGTATATAAGAAGATCAAGCTGCCTAGACTGGTAACGTAAAAATATCGTTCAATTGTTTCAGATTTTGAATTGAATGTTGACTGTTAATAAAGACAGGGAAAAGTTTCTTTGAGAGATGCGATTAGAGAGCGTGTCGCTGTCAAAATATTGGCATGGCCTGCACATTACGTGAGAGTAGTGATCTCACTATCATGAAGGCATGACGTAATTTCGATCACGTGAGGTAGTTAGCCAATCGTGGTTTGTATGAGGAATCTGGTTACCTCCGAGCTATTACGGCACGGCGATTGGGTAACCAGATAAAGCGCCCCCTTATACGACCAAGAGGCGCGAACTTGTCGGATGTGAATCAGCGGGGGGAACAAGGAGAGTAGGGACGTCAGTGATACAAGCTGAATAATATGAGCGTATCATCAGAGCGGCTACCTTGGATTTTGTTCATATTCTGGTAGAGATTGACTCCATGATACATTGTGGGAAGATTCAACCCTCAATAGAGAGGAGTACAAACCTGATTTAGATGGCATCGTCGTGCTCTCCTTCAATCACAGTTTGTAAACTCTCCGCATATATTTTTTTTACTTTTCCGCAGATTAGTCCTGCCATACAAACGCGTATGAGCACACCTTGGAGATTGACAAATAGATGTAATTATTTTCTCATAAAAAGACCATACACCGATTCAAGTTCTGCCTTCAAGGCTAATTACAGCTCCCTCTATTGTCGCACCTGTAGTTCGTTAAATGTCACATTCCATAATAAAGGTCACATCCTATAATAAAGCCAATTGACAGAGTTTCCGTTTTATTAACTATTTTGTAACACGCCTGGTAGCTCAATTTTTTTATACTAAGAGATCAATATCTCTTGCTCTATATTGAACTCAATATTGGTCATATAATTACTGGAGTATCTGCGCATGAAGACTATCTTTATATATTCATATAACAATAACCGGGGAACGCGTCTATTCTGCTCCCAGTTATATAACCCACCTTTATTTGTTCAAAATTATTCAGCTATGCAAGAACTCAGCTTTTATGCGGGTTATTACAGCAGCAAACATCGTATATGGCTACCACATATTGTTTTGTAAACGTGTGGCCCCGTGGGGCTCCCGGGGTTGACCTAGAATGTCGTCGTGCACACTCTAGGTCATGGTAAGAATATAGGCCTCATCAGATAGCTTGTCGTAAAAGGCGACTAACTGGGTCACACGTGGGGTTCCCTTGTGTGAAAATGAATAGGACCCAAAACGTCGTGATATGATTGAAATAGAGTTGAAAGCGACGTTAAATCATATTCACTCACTCACTCACCTGCAAAGGTGTGAAGGAACGATGACTCAAAATGAGATTAGAATCAACAGTGTATTCTCCATTTATGGCTGTGTTTACATGTAGACTGTAGTACTCCCTGTTAAGTCAAGACATTAACAGACAGTAATAGTGTACTGTTCCAGCTGTCTCCCCTTCAGTGATTGGTCATTCGACCCCGCCATTCAAACTAAGACGAGCATTCTCATTGGATTACTATTTATAGGAGCCACCCCAATCTTCATACACAATCACGTGACTGTCTCAGTTGACCGATGACATAGCGCGGCCTCGTTTTCGATTTCAAAATCTAGCGTCTAACTGGGAAAATGTTGTTTTGCTGCATCACCCTATCATTGGCCCTTCGTAGAAGGGTCCAATACTATAGGATGTTTACATGATGTTGAATTACTGGATAACAAGATAAGTATCTTTACCCCGCAGTCCGGTCGGGCAGGTACGTCCGGTCGATCGTCCTGCAGTTCGTCTGTCCGTATGTCCGACACCAACTTCTTGTCAAGTCCATATCTAGATTACTCTCTGCTGAACAACTTTTAAACTTACAAGAACATGCTTATGCTCTGGCAGATGTTTTTGGCATAGTTCTTCATATCGTTCTGACGAGTTTTCTCATATTGATGCCTCTGTACCCACGTCCAATACATCTAGTCCATTCTTGCCCGAATCTCGTGAACAACTTTGAAACTCACACGGTACATGCTTATATTACTTTGTGGACGTGCTGTGCCAGATTTTTTTTTTTAAATATCCATCATGAAGCCATCATAATATCTATTAATTGAGTTTATTCTCCCCATGCAGCCCCACCGCCAACCAGGGTATGCCCAGAATTGCCTGCAAAGCTAAGTGGTACAGGGTTAATCAACTGGTTTAAACAAGGTCTATTCGTTACTAACGCGAAATGCTATCCACGAGCACCCTGTATTCGTCTTCAATCACCACGCGAATTTCGGCTTTCTCATTTGAGATGGTGAAAACTGTGAAACTCACACATATGAGTAACAAATATCTGTATCATGTAATCCGCATTGGGTCAGGTAAAGAAAAAAATAAATAAATAAAAAATACAAAAAAACAAAAAAAACAAACAAACGCTCGCGCTGTTCATACTTGTGTATGCTACATGTGATATGCTATATATTAAGTTTATAAACGAAGAGAAATGCACACTGATCCAAATCCAGGAAGTTTTTGTCACATAATTGAAACAAAATACGGTCATATATTTCGAAAGCTTGACTGGAATTCCGATCTAATCAAATTCTCTGTCTATTGACTAAATTAATCTCTCCACGCAGAAGAGTTCCAATTTCTTTAGTACCAATTGTAACCAAAATCATCCTATTCGCTTGTTGTCTGTGAGGAGATGCCTTTATTTGAGCAATCTGGAGACATTGGGGCTAGTGAGGGCTTCCTAATACAGGGCACGGAGACAGCTACAATTATAATCTACGTCGTCTGTAAGCCAAACCAAATGTCGGATGAATATCGGTAAAGCGATATTCCCGTAAAGCAAATTAACAACCCAAAGAAACATCCCACGTCAATGTTGCATAAAGCCCAACTCACACTACGAACATTTTGTTGTATTAGAACAGAACAGTTTGTTCGTGTTTTTGTTCGTGGTAACCTCACACTACGAACATTTTCTCTTGACCGCCAGTCGCCGCGATCACGCAGCGAGACTGTCGGTCATGTGATGGGAGCCATTTTGTTGTGTCATGTGAGAGCGGCTTCGTCACATGACCGACAGCTGCCAGTTGATTGGATAACTGTTGGTAAATGTTCGGACAAATGTTCGCGATCACCACACATTGAAGACAAAAACTGTTTTGAGGACGAAAACATGTTCCGAAAATCAAACATGTTTGATTTCACGAACATGTCCGTCGAACAAAATGTTCGTGTTTCTGGGCACCTCACACTGCAGACAAAACATGTTCTGAACAGTGTTTTTGTTCTAATACAACAAAATGTTCGTAGTGTGAGTTGGGCTTTAGGGATTTTCTAAAGACGACATGAGTGCCAACATCGTTTAACACTAACATGACAAGTCCTCATATGTCGGCCTTTGTCGTATTGGACCAGACAGACGGCACAATAAATTTTCAAATATTAAATCATTGACTTCATGTCAGTCATACTAAAGTGAAGGCGTGCGTCTGAATGACATATGAGGATAATGTGACTGAACAGATATGACAGGTTATATAGAACATGCGGCTGTTCATGAACGATCTTAAAAACCCGTATACCGTTTTTTATCCTATAGTTGGTATTTTATATGTTGGTTGTACAGATACTTGGAGGCAAATGAATACAAACAGACACTCTACACTCAAAGAAAATAATTGTTTAAAGTGTAGCTACACTTTCGATATATCAAGTTTAATCCGAAACAATCTTTCTTGCGATAAGCTTGAGTCAACGAAGTGTATTTTCTGTGGAAATTGAACACGGCAAAGACTCAAATTGAACACGGCAAAGACTCAAATTGAACACGGCAAAGACTCAAATTTAATGCTACAAAGACTCAAAGTTATAAGGCTACTATGAGTCATCAACACTATACAAAGACCTAAATTGGGGATTATGAAGACTCAAAAATCGATTCCCATGACAAATACCAGGTAAAATATGATTATCATATTATTTTCTTCGTGTGTACCACAAGACATATATATTCTACACAAGCGATCTAATGTTATGTCTCATAAAATATTCACCGCATAAGCTAGTAATTTATTATTTATTAATGGTAATGATGGCTATTGGCTATATAATTGTATAGGTCTAAGTATTATTCACGATACTTGTCGTGTCGTCGTATTTCGCTCACAGTCTGAATGACATGGAGACCCGGATTATACTAAACTCAAACAAGATGTTCTGTGTTGCTAGTAATTCATGTAACGTTTCACCAAATATGACATTATCAACAAAAAGTACTATATGAATAATAGGCCTTTACACAGTCCGAAAAATGTTGATAGCCCATCGTCATTTATCGGTAATGAGACCATGTCGTCACCATTGCATGGGGTGGACAAATATTGACGAGGTCATTTATTGGCGATGGGGCCTGGTCATCACCGATAAATGGCGACGAGCAATGACTGTAGATTGCAGGTCATCGCACTTATTTGCGATGGGGAATGGCGATGAGGTCATCGCAAATAAATGGCGATGATGGAATATGGTGATGGTTCTAGTTCATCGCCATTTATTGGTGATACTATCGTCGCCTTTATTGATGATAGCTATCATGAATGTTTTGACTGTGTATGATGGCATATTTATCTAAACGTCGTATAAAATAAAGAAGACATTTTTTACAGCAATCCAAAAGGTCGTGTGTCTGAAGTTTAATTCACCAGCTACTGTGCAATTTTAACCCACCTCAGTAAATATGTCACAAATTAATCGGTAAATCACAGACATGTAGGTACAAGATTAATTGCCTAGTTCCGAGCTGTTTTAGATCAGGGATTTATTTTTTAACTCGTCTTTTATACCAGGTGTCGATACTTGAGACGGGACTCGACGTGTGTATCTAAGCACTTAAGGATTGCTAGTTTTTTTCCCGGGATATTGCAGGGCCTGTTTATTGAATAAAACATATTAAATATCTCAAGTGTCGAAGTTAATATACGACTGTTTTATTTCATTTATATTTCGATAGATTGATAAATAAATATACTTGGCCTCGTTATATAATATAGCGTAATATCCCGTACCAGTATAAATAGCACTCTCTTGTTTACAGATCTCGCTACATATGCCTGTATACCTACATGAACAAACCAAAAAGTTTGGGCAAAAATATACACGAGTGGCGTGATATTTTAGGTCGAATCAGTCAAACATTTGAAATATTGAAACTATTAATTTGGATGCATCTAAATATATGTGATATATATGTACGCGTGGCGGTAAATTTCCACAGTAAGACATGCAAATGACATATATACGATATAAATTGAATTTAACTGAAATGAAATTCAAAGATAAAATTAAATGGCTTACCATAGACGACATGTGGTACACTGGTAAACACTGTACTGGAAGTACTGGAACTACTCAGGGGTCGGGCTTCCCTTACTTGGTTTTCTCCTTTAGGCAGCCCTAGGGGAGGAAGGTATATTCCGCTACTCATCCCGACTCCCTCAGCTGCGATCCCCGCTCGATGTAAGAGTCACGGGATTCAGGTGTATGAGACACCCCTGATGATGGTATCTTGTCTCGTTTTTACGCGTCTGAATTAAATGCCACTGTTAAATTATGTATACTGTACATGGTTAGAAGTTTACGTGGCTGTCCTCACACAAGCAGTTAAGGCGAACGCGCTGGTCCGTACCTTAGTCGTCGTCATGGACGCTTGGTATGTCATCGGAGATCTCAATCCGAGAATTACCGACCCGAAAATAATAAAGCCCCATTAATTCCTTGAATCGTGAGTTAAGTTCTTAAATCTAGCTATACCTCTACTCAACCATTATTACGTCCGGTCTGGCCCCTGGGGTGAGGTGACAGAACAAGTTACAGGAAGCAGCATGTAGAATGGCCGCTATATAACGACCGGAGTAGAATGATAAAGGCAAACAATTGACATTGTTTCATGGTATGCCATTATTCGGGATTGTTGCCAGTTTTGATCTGCGGAATAGTTTGGCTGAGGCGATCACATATCATCACCGAGTATATACTTTGACGGCTATATCGATTCCATCTGGCTACTTTGTATTCCAGTGATCAAGGAACTACCACATTTTCCGTGCTGCACGTATAGAGTGGTTGTGTATATAACTAAATCATAAGTTCATACGACTGTACGCTTCACTTTATAACAACTGTTAATGTCATACACTGATAAACAGATCTTCCTATATATTGTAAAAGCTGTATGTGTTATGTTTCTATGTGTTTTGTTAAAATTTTACGGCCTTCTGCCAAACTTCAAGGTGGCGCGGCACGCCAAATGTCCTGAACTTTACACACATCAGTGATTCTGTCATGACAAAGGCAATTGATAGATCGATACAATGCCGATTGATTGATGAATGCCCTCGCGATTCCATGCTGATCAAAATTCTGATCAGAATACTTGATTCTATGCCCATTCATCAAATGCCGCCACCCGTTATGTAGAATCATTCTCTTCGGCCAACACCTATCATAGTTATTATATTATTTCTGACAGGAATTTTAAAAAGAGAAAAATATAAGCGACAAAATCTCGAACACGAAAATACAAAATATTACACTGAAAGGTTTGGTCAAGCTCAATGAGAAAACGTATGAAATGAATTGAAGCTACAGTTTAACGTACGTAAATGAAACGGGCTAACGAATAAATAAGGATTCAATTCACAGTCGGTATACGGTAGTTAAAAAGACCTTGTCTGAATAATTGGATTTATCAGACACGCATAGACACGCCTGTTTGTCGTTAAAACTACTACACAAAGGAATATCGACAACCTACTCCATGGGCTATTTAAATCTCTTGTAAGACAACAGAAAGAGATAACAATATAACAAAGTGGTCGAGCGCTGCCCCTAACTACATCATAATGACCATATCGCGGTACCGGTAGAGTAAATATGTCCATTTATTTGGATAGTCGAGCGACTGAACCTCTCATTGATGCGGTGATACAGCTCCAATGACAAGGACCGCTGACGGCCGCAGCTGATCGTTTTCAGTCAACCCAGGCTGGGTTATTTGCATAATCCCCCGATCAGAGGAACAGGGGTATTCCAAAATGGCAACAAGAAAAATGTGACTGGACCGTTGGTATACCGTCATTTTTCTTCAAAATTTTCTGCGTAAAAGCGTCTAATAACAGTTCATTTCATATCGGATAATTATTCCCAATTTCTTATGTAATTTTTGTGGAAAAATTTGCAGAGATAAGAAACAAAAGAATTGGCGCAACAAGCCAAAAAACTAAATATTTATTGGCTTCCCACCAATTGTGTTGTGGTTCTTATAACGTATAACGAGTTTGCAGTTTCTGCTTATTCACACCCCACAACAATTAAGTGGAATTCTGCTTGGTTGGGCATGTTGAAATGCTCTACATGCGCACTTTTTCATAGAACGAAGGCATCGGTCTGCTGGATCAATATTATCTATACCAGTATATATACTGAAAAATATTGTTCAGCATTAGTAGTATAGAACTGCAGATTCTTCGCTATTTTGTGGATTTGGTGGTTGGGTGAGGTGTGCGATCGAGTTGCAACGGTTGCGTTTGTTTTGCCCGATGTGTGTTGTGTGAGCTGATCTTTAGATGAGGCATGACGGTTGACATTTTACCCGTGAGGTAATCGCGAATGCGCTCACGCTAACCAGGCGTTTGGTTGGTACAGGAGACGTTTTGGCGATAACGTCAATAACCGGGAGAAAATTCTCAAAATCTTAGTAGACGACCCGGAATCTCGCGAATGCAGTTGTGTGGATATTAAATGAAAGCTCTCACTATGTATGGTTATCTGCCGATAATGACCGCCACCACCGCTACCGCTGTTAAGTAGTAATTTCCCTCGATGTCAGCTTTAAAGCTGAACACCCAAGTCCAAACACGTCACAACAATACTAAAGCGCAACAGACGTTGTGAGCTAAGAGTGTCACTTCCACCTGTCGGATAGTCATCCATATCTCAAAGGGTTTTGCGCGTATTTTGAACACGTTTTTATCCTTAAGGAAGTAGAGGACGTTCATTTCTAGCATTTTTTCAGTGGAAGACTGATTGTGAGTGAGTGAGTGAGTGAGTGAATTGTGAGTGAGTGAGTGGATGATGTGTATGAACACGGACAGTGCACATGTACATGGACAGCGTACATTCTGTATCCCAATGGGTCGCATAGGGTGTCACATTGAAGCCCCCGTTGTGTATGGTGAGTATGCTAAACATGGCGTGACTGTGGCGTCATGATGCGCATGCGCAGTCGAGTAGTAGGTTAATGGCATTTTTGGCTGCGCAAGGGGGTGTTTGGGCGATCTACGTGTCACCAGAGAGTCGTCTAAAAGATCTCGTGGTGTAGAATAGGATTGGATGTTTTTATCAGAAGTGACCTCACGGTGTGCATACGCAGAAAATGTGTAGTAGAGAAAGGGAATGTTCGGGTTCAAAGGGGCCTGTTTGGGCAATCTAGTTATGCGGACTATCCTTTGTCCAACGGTGTTGTATTCTACAGAGAACAAGATTCAAGATGGCACAACACACGACTGTGGATATTATAAAGTCTGTCCTTTTGTTCTGATGGCGTGATTGTGCTGATGCATAGACGCTAGGGACGCCTGTTGATGAAGATTTTGGTGAAAGGTGGGGCATACATGATCCAAATATGGCGTGCATGGTGTCCTGTTGAAGCTCTCGTTATGTAGAATAAGACTGAGGGAAGTTTTCGTGGTGTAGACTATGACTAGGGTGGTTTTGTCGGATGCTCACTACCTATTCCACTACGCATTAAACCATAGGGTAACGAGTGGTATGTAGACCTTTGAAATACACTGAAGGTTAGCCGGCGAAGACAGGTTACATGAATGTAACATCATCTGTGACTTCGTCAGTACAGAAGCCGCCATTTGGCATGGTAGCGTGTGTGGGTTGTAAAGTGAGTATATGTTGACCATACTGGACCCAATGTTGGAAGTTTACATGGAACGTGCTTGTTGAGTAGTCATACAACACCCTGACAATGGTGTGACTTTGACGTCATGGTGCACTCAAGAGTAATAGAAAATGCACAGAGACGGGGTTACGCACTCGGATGGATGAAATACACGCCCCTATACGCTGGCTCATAGAGGTAGCTAGTGATATGTGGCCTTTGGAGATGTATGTAGACCCTGGAGTGTAGCTAGAGAAAACAGGTCACGGACGAAAACAGAACTTTGACGTCACCGGTAGTTGAGAAAGCTCAAATGCGACGTGAGAATGAGCGGTTACCTACCCCCATATACAATAGGCCATAGGTGTAGACTTGTCAACCTTGGGATGCACCATGGCGTGACTCCAGAGAAGACTATGGAGAGAAATGACATCATCAATATTAGACAAAACCGGATGTTCGGAAACGCACTCGACACATGCCTAATACTTTTCCACCCCTAGGTGTAGGTATAGGTCTACAGAATCTAGCCATATTGTCTTAGCGAATTAACGCAATCAGATGAGAGAAAAAAGAGAGATCATCAATAACAAGCATATTGCTATCACACATTTTATTATCCCCAATGTTACATCATACTGAGGCTGAGTGAGCTGCCTGGATATGGATATTGTGGTTTTCATTATTCAGTTGTACCGCTCTTGTCCCAACGAAAACCCACTTATGCGTTAGATGCCTATTCGACCATTACCGTTAAAGGATGAGTTGGCGTGCTCACACTTGTTCACTGAAAAGCCCCCTTTGACAAGCCGCCCTTGTGTTGTTCTAATTTTTGGCCGTTCCAATTTTTCCGTATTCATCGTCTGCTCGTTCTGGTCTATCAGTCCAAGATATTGTAACGGAAACGTATTATGGAACAGTGTGTTTTTACATTTTGACTGCATTTTACCAGATTCTCCCCACTGGACTTTCCGCCGACGTCATGGGGACATAGCGCTGGAGATATTGTCGAGCACCAGATTTCTCCATTGGACTTCCCCCGACATATACGTGGGGCTTTCCCATGGAATTCATCTGGATCTGTACAGACTTGTCCGCTATTTTACACAAAGAGTGATGACATACAAGTGTTCAGAATCTATGGACAGCCATCTTGTATGTTTACATTCTGTGAGAGGCATTATACCATGATAAAGAGTATAGGCTTATACAATATTATAATACTAAAGGATCCATGCTGCGTAGCGATGTAATACTAAAGTGTGTACCATATAACTCCCGGTACGCTCCCACTGCCATACACTCAATTTGATGAATTTCGATCTTCAACAAAACATGTTGAGAATTGCTGGCCTCCGAATTGATCAATGACTTCACGGAAATGTCCATGCAAGCTCCGACTTGTAAAATGTACACTTACTTGACCGGAAGTGATCTTTGACTCTGACTGGAAGCTACCTTTGAACCTGCGCATGCGCAAACGTGTTTTTTTCCTTTTTTTTTGGTAATGTTTGTTCGCATATGCAGGATCAAAGGTTATTTTCGGTCACGGCCAAAGGTCACTTCTGATAACTTAACTATCATGTCACAGAGGTCAAGGTCCAATGGACACTTAACCCTATCTGGCCTGGGCTTTAATCAACGTCACAAAACATTGTTGCAGAAACTTATAAAACAGGGCTATTCCATCAAGCGCCTCCACTCAAAGTTTCTCAAATTTGGCGATACATATCGCATGCTGATAGCAAAATACGAACGTAGCGTGCAAGATCTATGGCGTTACGTTTCGTAACTTGTGTCTAATTCCGCTTAACCCGGGGCTAGGGGCTGTATGAACCCATGTACTTCAAGATCCTCATGGTGCTCATATGAACAGTCACAATCAAAGCGTGACTGAGATACATCTTTTTTAGATGACGACTCTATAACGAATATTATGGATTAAGAATACTGATCAGCTATACGGATTTGATATTTTTGGAACATCATGATGTCTTGCCGACATCATTGAAAACTGTTGACCGCTTCTCTCTTGCAGGAAACAAGCCTATGTTTATGTATACTTTTGTCTTTTTGAATTTGGTGCCAATACTGTTATATGGAAATGGAATAGGTCTTTGGATTATGGACGCGGATATTCTCTAATGGACGACGGCTGGATTATGAATGACGGACTAGACGCTTGTAATTTTGGGACCTGCCTGGCGGTGGGGGGGGGGGGGCGGAATGGTCCCCCGCTAATTATTATACTATACCCTTGGGTTAAGCTCTACCAGAAAATGTAAAAAATCCAAGATGGCCGCTTTGATGGCGTCACAGTGACGTCATTTTCAAAAACGGCATTTTTTGGTCGATTTTTCGATCGGATTTCTCGAATTTTTTACTCATGCAATTTCTCCGCAAAATCTGCATAATAAATTAGTAAATGTTAATGTGATGTGAAATAAAATAGTTTTTGCCCACTTATCATCGCGGAAAAGCAGTAATTTTGAAGAAATGTGGTAAAAACATCACTTTTCTGGTACCCCACGTGTCCGCCATCTTGAATGATCCTCTGCTCAGGGGGTTATGTAAATGGGCTCAAATGACACCAATATGATAAACTATAAAGTCCTGGAGTTTCAGCGCTCCATTTTTCGTCGTTCCGAGATAGCCCGGAAAGTTTGGTAGGGGGGCCATAATGCCCCCCCTCCCCACCCCAGGCCAGGTAGGCTTAAATGCACAACAGCACTTATAAACTGGTATCGCTTTACACCTGTCGCCTCTGCCGTGCTCAGTTAGCTGAAGAAGTCGCTTGACGACTGAATGGTCTCGCCGAAACTAGATTTCTGTTGCACACTTTGGAGAGGATGATAAATAAAATAAATTTATGTTGACTGTATATCCTATATATTTTACAGAATACATTAATAAATTGACGAATTTGTACGAATATCGGAATTATGTCCAACGCTGATTACCGTGGGTAAACAGCTCTAATTGCCGTTATCGACTAAATTAACCCTATCAGACCTGGGGAGTCTCCACCAATCCTCTCCACCCTCTTCATATGTAGTTATGATCAAAATCTGAGAAGGTATAACAAGCAGATGAAAATTCCATTGGAATTATGTGATGACCGAGAAGAGACACCGCTGTATTGTGTTAATGAACCTGGATCGACACACGAAGGCAGGATGCGAAGTCACGATGCGAAGGACGAAGGCAGGATTCGAAGCGCGAAGTCAATATGCGAAGCACGAAGGCAGGATGCGAAGCGCGAATTCAGGCTGCGAAGCGAGAAGTCAGGATGCGAAGGCAAGATGCGAAGCGCGAAGTCAGGATGCGAAGGCAGGATGCGAAGTGCAAAGCCAGGATGCGAAGCGCGAAGTCAGGATGCGATGTCAAGATGAGAAGGTAGGATGCGAAGTACGAAGCCAGGATGCGAAGCGCGAAGTCAGGATGCGAGGGCAGGATGCGAAGTGCGTAGCCAGAATGCGAAGCGCGAAGTCGGGATGCGAAGGCAAGATGCGAAGCGCGAAGTCAGGTGCGACTTCGCGCTTCGCATCCTGCCTTCGTTCTTCGCATCCTGGTTTCGCCACTTCGTTTACCGCCTTCGCGACTTCGCATCCTGCCTTCGCGACTTCGCCTCTTGACTTCGTGTATCGGTCCAGATTCATAACAATACAGCGATGTCCCTTCTCGGCCATCATACTACCAGTATATCCAGACATGCGGTACCGGTATCAGTGCACATGGTAAGACGATATTTACATTCCTCGCTAAAACCATGGGTACAAGTGGCTCATAGCTATTACCGGTATATACCCCTCATCCCATAGGGCTGCGGGGTCTTGTCGTTGCCAATGCCATGTACGTACGTCCGTCCGTCCGTCAACATGTGTTCTTGTCCGCTGTATATCTGCATATCCATGAAGCCAGGCCCGGTGAAACTTTGGCGAGAGCTTCATTTATATTGACTGATTTTATTTTTATTTATTTTTTATTCTTGTTATTATTATTATTATTATTTATTCATGGTTCAGATAGTGCACTGTTATCTATGGCTGTCGGGAATCCTTGGTTGTATGCTTCATTGTGACTTCTGAACGTTCCCCGATATCAGGAAGTCCATGCACAACTTGCATTGCAGGCCAGTTCAAGATTTAGGCCATCGGAGCCTTATTATCTTAGGACAGAGGAGTAACTTCAGTTAGCCACAATTTCGTTTTCTGCCTTGAACCACGTGGAGAATCAGAATCAGAATTTATTAACCAATCATAGGTGCCATGGAGTGAAAAACTGAATGAGGTCCATTAAGTGGTTGACTAACAAGTTCACAGGCTACAGTAGCGTAATTGAGAATTCAAGATCGATGATGCTGTTGTAACTTTCAACCAATTTCAGTGCAATGCAGCATTAATTATTATAATTTTTTGTGTATCTGGTAAATGAAAATTAATGCAACTACAAGAATATTGCTAGTCATTTTGACAGTGCCCTAGCCGTGTCGCAATATTAAGGCGTCGTCTCAAATATTTGAATGTCGTATTACCATTCGAATATTCAGAATTCTAACATACTGTGAATGTATTCGACTATTTGTTTCAGCTCCAGATATGGTTTGAATGATTTATGTACCACATATATATAATAAACTTCGCATAAAATATATTTACGCGAGCGCTGCGGTGGGATTACAGCATGCATGAATGATGAAAGTGTAACTTGATCAATGGTTTCCGAAGATCATGCAAATGAGCAAGTGTGGCAAAAGGTTCTTGGCATAGAAACACATTGATTGACATATGCTCACCCTCATCAATATTTTTACCCCTCAGCCCATAGGACTGCGGGGTCTTGTCGTTGCCATGTACGTACGTCCGTCCACCCGTCAACATGTGTTCTTGTCCGCTGTATATCTGCAGATCTATTAAGTCAAGCCTGACCAAACTTTGATGAGATCTTCCTGTATGGTGACGGACAAAACGATTAGAATTTCAAATGGTTATGATGATTTTATGATTTTTAATTATTTTTTATAATTTATTGATGGCTCAGCTTGTGCGCTGCTATCTATGCCCATCGGGAACCCTTGATTGTATGTTTCATTGTAACTTTTGAAGGTTCCCTAATATCAGGAAGCCCGGTCCATTCGAGATTCAGACCATCTGAGAATGGTTATCGTTGGATGGAACCCCCAAATTTTCATATATTCCGGGAGCTTAACTGATGCTACACTTATTCAACCTAGCCTCTGGGGCATGTTCCTACCCCTGGGAAACCAATTGTTAAAGTTTTGAACGTTTTCCTATCCACAGCTTCTCAGCCTCATGTATACTAACCTAACCAAGTTTCATGTATGAAATGCAGTGTACATTGTTTTTTCACACACACATGTCGAATCACCTACAATATATTCCTTTATAGTAATTACTGATAGGTGTATGACATTATTTTATTTCAGAATTACCATTTGAGATAACGGGCGGACGTCTCCACAGTCTCGAACCATCGTATCATCGCGCCACTAAAAATAGGGCGACAGTACGATGATACATGGCAGCTATAAGCCACCATATAACACTGATCCAATTATCACTTCGTGTATATTTAATACAAAATATGAATGAATATGTGTTTGTTTTGTTTCTCTGGTACTGCATCAGCAGTATATAATCAGCAAATTCCTTAGAATTTATTCAAATGAGATCACCGATGACGTCACAGAGCTCTCGTCCAATCAGAAGCCGTCAAAGGTCATTTCCGGGTCAAAGGTTACTTTCGGTCACGTGACCTTTGTATTCCTCCGCGGTGATGCGGTCGCTTCCGGTTCCGGCGGTGCTGCGGTCGCTTCCGGTTCCGGGAACACGCCTCCGCAAAGTAGTCCCGACATTTCAAATACGCGGCATTCTCCGGCAATGTCCGGGGAATGTCCGGTCACCTGACAACCTGGAGATATCTCCCCCTAGTGTTTGCCACCAGGGCAACGAGCATGTGTTATATATCGATGCACAGGAGTCAATATGTATCGCACGTTATTCTCAAACAGGGTCTCCGACAATATTGCCATCTATTTGCCCATGTTAAATGGTCAGTGGGGAACCCTCTCCATAGAGCGAGAAACCGTATTGGCACAAAAAAAATATCTGAACCCATGGGGAGGAAGACTTATAGTAATAAACATAATCTATAGGTGTTGTACGATATTATTATGACGAATCTAGCATTCGTGCGACCCCAGGGTCGAGCGTTTATTGTCCAGTTTGCACAAACAAACAAAGAAAAATGGCGGCCGCACAACGTTCGTCCTACGTATGATGACCGACGGAGCATGACGTCATCGTGGACTAGCAAATTCCAACATGTGGTCTTCCGTGGTATGAATGAATTAGATACATACACCCGCCCGTTAGTTTTATATAACTTTACATGGTACAATCATTCGCAAAAGGTTGAAAATCATCTGTGCAGGTCCGTTTGTGTCATATTTCTAGCTCAAAAATGGCGTCCAGGGACAATTTCCCCGGATGATACCAGAATTAAGATCGTAGCGCCATCTATACACTCTGGACGCTAGCGAGACAACTCGGACTAGGCCAACCCTCTGTAGGCGAAATTGCCCAGTGATCTTCCCTGATTCGCACATTTGCATCTATTTTGCCTGTGTGGGGGGTGGTCCTTTGTGGATTTTACTATGGGTCGTGGGGTTCTTCGTCTCACCATGTAGAACACGATGGGCAGGGTTCCGAAGCCATTGGTTGAAATTTTTCGAAAAGTACCGGGTAGGACTGTAAATAGGTCCATACTGGTTCAGTGCTTAGGTCCATACTGGGTGGCCCTCCTTTCCCTTCCCCGTCGTGATATAGCTGAACAAATGTTGAAAGCGACGTTAAACCCTATTCACTCACTCACTCACTCCATACTGGGTGGACATTTTGGGGTCTAGGTGAGCCCCTGGTGGGCCGATTGGGTCTTATTTTGAAGCATGCGTGAGGGAGCGTCCGAGGTAAGGGGTGTGACGTGGAAATGCAGTCATTGAGCGCATGAGCAGTAGACAAAGGCTATGGAAATAGACGTTTTGGGGTCGAGGTGGACCACTAGTGGTCCGATGGAGTCGAGTGAGGTATCATTGTAAAGCATACGCGAGGCAACATCCACCGGGATGGGTGTGACATAATGCGTCATTCTGGGCATGCGCAGTAGACAAAGCGTATGGACATACACGTTTAGGGACCGAGAGCGGCCCCTATTGGTCCGATTGGGCAGAGGGAGGTGTCAATGTGAAGCACTCGTGAGGGAGCATCCACCGGAATGGGTTTGACGTAAAACTGACGTCATTGTGCGCATGCGCAGTGGACAAAGTGTATGGAAATAGACGTTTTGGGGCCTAGGTGGACCACTATCGGTCCGATGGAGTCGAGTGAGGTATCATTGTGAAGCATACGCGAGGGACGTTTTGGGCTCTAGGTAGACCACTAGTGGTCCGATGGAGTCGTGTGAGGTATCAATGTAAAGCACACGGGAGGGAGCATCCGCCTGGACTAGGGTGGCCCTCCACAGTTTCGTAGTAATGGCCCCTGTCTAATTTCATAATACGATAGACTGCCCTTGTTCTGCTACATCATAATTCTTCTTGTCTTCTTAATAGCTTATATCTATAATGCCATCCTATTCAGCATTATCAACGCTGCAATCGAGTGCTGGCTTCGTCTACACGCTGATCGGGATCATGGAGTAAAGTTTGTCCTGCCTCAGTTATGCCCCTTGGGTGTGCCTAAAAATCGGGACTCATTTACGGGAAGAAAATCTGACAAAAAACGGGCAGGTTGACGCCCACTTTTGTTTGCCTTTTTAAGTTGAGACCGGACCAGGGAACGTGAGTAAGAAGTTTAATTGAAATCGCTCTTACAGATTTTTCTGGAAATTGAGCCGAATTTGACCATTTTTCGACATTTTTAAGGGGTTTTCTAGGAAAAATGAAGCAAACATGGAGGAGAATTTTCGAGTTTAATTTTTCTATAACATAGCAGTTACAAGCGTCTAGTCCGTCATTCATAATCCAGCCGTCGTCCATTAGAGAATATCCGCGTCCATAATCCAAAGACCTATTCCATATTCCATATAACAGTATTAGCACCAAATTCAAAAAGACAATCATAGTATACATAAACATAGGCTTGTTTCCTGCAAGAGGGAAGCGGTCAACAGTTTTCAATGATGCCGGCAAGACATCATGATGTTCCAAAAATATCAAATCCGTATCGCTGATCAGTATTCTTAATCCATAATATTCGTTGTAAGGTCGTCATCTAAAGAATGATGTATCTCAGTCACGCTTTGATTGTGACTGTTCATATGAGTACCATGAGGATCTTGAAGTACATGGGTTTATACGGCCCCTAGCCCCGGGTTAAGCGGAATTAGACACAAGTTACGAAACGTAGCACCATAGATCTTGCACGCTACGTTCGTATTTTGCTATCAGCATGCGATATGTATCGCCAAATTTGAGAAAAATTGAGTGGAGGCGCTTGGTGGAATAGCCCTGTTTTATAAGTTTCTGCAACAATGTTTTGTGACGTTGATTAAAATCATCACATTTAACACAGGATTCAGCAAATGCTACTAAGCGAGATATGTATACGCCATATGCAGGTCCCACTGGAATATTACTATCCAGAAAGGGATAGTTTACGATGTCGAAATTGTAATCATCTCTTTTGTCATAAAGTCGACGAGAGAGAACGCCCGCTTCATTTTTATAGAGATAGAGATCTAAATAAGATGTGCCTGTAAGGCTATCTGTAGTTTCCTTCAAATCCAGTGAAGATGGATATATATCCTTCACTGCGTCATTTATATAGCGATTATCCACAGCGAGAAGATCTATATAGCGTTTGGTGAATGAGAAGGAACGGGCTTTGAATGGATCGGTTTTTGAAAGCGCCTGCATATAGTCATATTCATAAGAGAACATACAGGTCAGCCAACAGGGGTGCACAATTAGTACCCATTGGAATACCTATATGCTGCTGATATATTGTGTTGCCAAATTTCACATAGATATTTTTAATGAGAAATTCAAGCAACTCTATAAACAAAGAAACATCCCATGAATGATATCTCTTGTATGTAGTCGAGCTAAAGAATGCTTTATGGCTTCCGACATTAATATATCTACGTTCAGTTTTCTTGAACACAGATACTATTAATGAACTTATACGGTCAATAAGGTCCTGATGAGGGATTGTAGTATAGAGAGTCGAGAAATCCCATGTGGATACATGTCTGTACGGTATGTGATCTTTAGCATCAAGTTCTATATCTTCAAATAATAGTTTCATCATGCTCATGCTATATACATATAAGTGATTTGGGTTGAAGGTTTTACGACAACTGGTGGCCGAATAACGGACCCATAGTCTATTCCATGCCGAATGGAAGAATCTCTGGAGTGCACCCTAGTGTGTTGTTTGTTTTCAATATTCTGCGCATGCCCGGTAGAGAAAGTGTATTGGACATAGATGTTTTGGGGTCTAGGCGGATCGCTAGTGGTCCGATTGCACCGCGTGAGGTATTATTGTAAAGCATACGTGAGAGAGCATCCGAAGGGATGGGTGTGACGTGGAACTAACGTCATTCTTCGCGTCAATCTGCGCATGCGCAGTTGGCCAGTGGGTTCCACCCCACGGGAGCTACCACCACCACCGGGCGCCACTTGTCTTGTGACAACTTCCGATTCCGGTCACGTGTCAGTAAGCATGGAAAAACCCGGATGTAAGAAGAAGACACGGATGTAAAACCACAGTACCCGGATGGAAGACGGGGAAACGACGGGAAAAACCCACTGGCCAACTGCGCATGCGCAGATTGACGTGAAGAATGACGTCAGTTCCACGTCACTCCCATCCCGTCGGATGCTCCCTCGCGTATGCTTCACAATAATACCTCACTCGGCGCAACCAGACCACTAGAGGCCGGCCTAGACCCCAAAACATCTATGTCCATGCACTTTCTCTACTGCGCATGCGCAGAATGTTGAAAACAAACAACACACTAGTCCAGGCGGATGCTCCCCCGCGTATGCTTTCCATTGATACCTCAGACGACTCCATCGGACCACTAGTGGTCCACCTAGACCCCAAAACGTCTATGTCCATACACTTTCTCTACTGCGCATGCGCAGAATGACCTCAGTTCCACGTCAAACCCATACCATCGGATGCTCCCTCACGAGTGCTTCACATTGACACCTCTCTCTGCCCAATCGGACCATTAGGGGCCCCTCTCGATCCGTAAACGTCTATGCCCATATACTTTGTTCACTGCGCATGCGCAGAATGACGTAAGTTTTACGTCACACTCTTTCCGTCGGATGCTCCCTCGCGTATGCTTTACAATGATACCTCACTCGACTCCATCGGACCACTAGTGGTCCACCTAGACCCCAAAACGTCTATGTCCATAACTTTGTCTACTGCGCATGCGCACAATGACGTCAGTTCCACGTCACACCCATCCCGGCGGATGCTCCCTCGCGTATGCTTCACAATGATACCTCACTCGACTCCATCGGGCCAATAGTGGTCCACCTAGACCCCAAAACGTCTATTTCCATACACTTTGTCTACTTTGCGCATGGGCACAATAACATCAGTTTTACGTCAAACCCATCCTGGCGGATGCTCCCTCGCGTATGCTTTACCATGATACCTCACTCGACTCCATCGGACCGCTAGTGGTCCACCTCGACCCCAAAATGTATATTTCCATACCCTTTGTCTACTGCGCATGCGCACAATGACGTCAGTTCCACGTTACACCCCTTACCTCGGATGCTCCCTCACGTATGCTTCAAAATAAGACCTCACTCGACCCAATCGGCCCACTAGGGGCTCACATAGACCCCAAAATGTCCACCGATTATAGACCTATGCACTGAACCAGTATGGACCTATCTACAGACCTACCCGGTACTTTTCGAAAAATTTCAACCAATGGCTTCGGGACCCCGCCCATCGTGTTCTACATGGTGAGACGAAGAACCCCACGACCCATAGTAAAATCCACAAATGACCCCCCCCCACCCATACAGGCAAAATAGATGCAAATGTGCGAATCAGGAGAGATCACCGGGCAATTTCGCCTACAGAGGGTTGGCCTAGTCCGAGTTGTCCAGATTGTATAGATGGCGCTACGATCTTAATTCTGGTGTCATCCTGGGAAATTGTTCCTGGGCGCCATTTCTGAGTTAGGAATATAACACAAGCGGACCTGCACGGATGATTTTCAACCTTTTGCGAGTGATTGCACCATGCAAAATTATATAAAACTAACGGGCGGGTGTATGTATCTAATTCATTCATACCACGGAAGACCACATGTTGGGATTTGCTGGTCTACGATGACGTCATGCTGCGTCGGTCATCATACGTAGGACGAACGTTGTGCGGCCGCCATTTTTCTTTGTTTGTTTGTGCAAACTGGACAATGAACGCTCGACCCTGGGGTTGCACGAATGCTAGAGTCGTCATAATAATATCGTACAACACCTATAGATTATGTTTATTACTATAAGTCTTCCTCCCCCTGGGTTCAGATATTTTTTTTGTGCCAGTACGGTTTCTCCCTCCGTGGAGAGGGTTCCCCACTGACTATTTAACATGGGCAAATAGATGGCAATATTGTCGGAGACCCTGTTTGAGAATAACGTGCAATACATATTAACTCCTGTGCATCGATATATAGCACATGCTCGTTGCGCTGGTGGCAAATATTAAGGGGGGGGGGGGAGATACCTCCAGGTTGTCAGGTGACCGGACATTCCCCGGACATTGCCGGAGATTGCCGGAGATTGCCAGAGAATGCAGCGTATTTGAAATGTCGGGACTACTTCGCGGAGGCGTGTTCCCGGAACCGGAAGCGACCGCAGCACCGCCGGAACCGGAAGCGACCGCATCACCGTGGAGGAATACAAAAGGTCACGTCACCAGAAATGACCTTTGACGGCTTCTGATTGGACGAGAGCTCTGTGACGTCATCGATGACGTCATCTCATTTACATAAATACTAAGGAATTTGCTGTTTATTTACTACTTGCATCAGTCCATTGTATTACACGAGGATCAAGTGACAGTCAATTGTAGGCTTAAAATACGGTCAGCTCGAACTGACGTGAAGGTGAGTGAGTGAATATGATTTAACGTCACTTTAAACTATAATTCAGTCATATCACGGCGTTGAGTCCTATTCTTTTTCACACCCGGGAACCACACGGGTGGGGTCCTATTCCTTTTCACACCCGGGAACCCTACAGGTGCATCAGTTAGTCGCCTCTTACGACAAGCTCTCTGAGGAGCTGAGGCTTATTCTTGTCATGCCCAGCGGTGTGCACAACGACATCCCAGGCCAATCCACGGAAGCCCCACGGGGCGAACTAACGTGAATCTCGTAGTGTAGGATATACTATAGTCAATAACCCTAAACTTTACTAATCACTCGGGAGGTCTCGTAATTCAACATTAGCGTGAGTATCGACTCGGAGAGCATGTCTTTAATCATCTGCACAAGTCCAGGTAATCCTTAAATCCTCGCAAAGAGTGTACCTGGACCTTTTTGGTGATTCGAATGAGTCGTTGCGTCTATTACACAATCTCGTACGTTTCATTCCCAGTGGTTGTTTTGCATTAGCGCGCCGGTATCTGAAGCCTGCGGCTTTTCCTTCGACACCCGATGTCGATTTCAAAGGTTGTCTGGCCGGCGATGAAATTCTAACCTGTCAAATCTCAAACCTCACTGCGGATTGGTCTGATGAGCTGCTTCAGCGCGCTTACTGATTGGTTCGGTTAGTTGAAACCCCTCGAGCTATGTATATCCAGAACTGCTATCGATAACTAATCAAGCCAGTGTATCGATCGTAACCTATCGATTGATACACTGACTCGCGAGGATGGCCTTTAATATATCTGTGGGTTACAATTACCAAATGCACTGTTGCCTCAAGAAATGCTAGCTACAATGGACTGTTGCCATATTTTACATACAATCATCTGCTGCCTCGTTTTAGTATTGCTGCAATTATCTGGTTGCAAACAGACGTCATCCTGCCTGCAGATGACTTTTACACGACAAATGTACTGCTGCCGTCGCCCAAGCATCCTTGTCGATTCAGTACTTTGTCTCATATAATATGTAACAGGGACAGTAACCCAGTCGCCGATCGATATTTGGCTATATACAGCGTAGTTCCCCTTAAACAGCTTTCCTGGTAAAGTGTTGATACAGAATACATAATATTTCACCTCTGGTCCTTAATAAATCTCTACTTCATTGTCTATGTCCGTAGCTTATAAAACAAATTAACAATAGACGGACTCGAATTTGTTTATAAATTAACATATATATTTATAAATTCTGCTCAGTGCTGGCAGAGCCTCGGTAGGGCTTGATTTCACTCGTAAGTCGTGGTTTCCTCATCCAATCAGAACCACAGAAACCACAAATCAGAACCACAGGCCATAATTTGTGGTTTGTTTGTTTTTTATTGGCGCGCAATTGTGGCCTATAATCTATAATCTATAATGGTGATCAAAAATGGCTGTGTTGAAATCTCATTATCAATCATTACTTTGGTTGTTTCAAATATGCTCTGCTAATTACAAGTGGTAAAGCATTCAATTTTTTAACGCATGCATCTAATACATACTTGCAGTGACATGCAGGTAGGATTTCTAGTGATGCCGTCGTGTGCTCTTAGTGGAATATCATCGGGGAAATTCTACCGAAATGTGACAGTTTCCAGAAGACAAATTGGCACTTTCTCGCAGATATAGAACAGTTCTCTGGCATAGAGCAACAAAGTAATAATATATTTTATGTTTTATAACAAACTGTAGTTTATTATAATGTTTAATTAATTTTTTTTCTGTGGTGTACCCCGATAAACTCTCAATTTTCTGGTATCCCGATTACAAGATAAAATATATTCAGTGAAATTTCATTTGTCACGTATGCCAGCAAGAATTTGGGCATATATATAACTAGAGCCTATAGGCTTTGGGATGTAATCTACTACTGGATCTGCTCATCGTTCATAATAACAGATTGTTTATATTAGTGGATCATTCTGTTCCTTGATATTTACGAAATTCAGGGAATATCGCAAATATGGAGATGAGAAGCTTTAGAAAGATAGAATCACCACAAGGGACCAAACTAGAATGTCTACAAAAGATAGACCGAAGTGTCGGGTAATGAGCCTAAGCCCCTACCTACACTGAAATGGTTCTCGAACTTGATCTCCATCCTGTCATATTGGCCCAATATAATTCTATCGGGTTATGTAACTTTGTTGCCAACGCAACTACGCGCGCATACAATGCCATGTCCGTTTACAACACGTGCTGGGAAATAATTATCTTTTGTCAGCGATTGTCTATAAATTTCGGCCAACCACTTGTCGAGAACTATAGTAAAGGCGAAATTTCCATTATGACGATGCTGTATTAGCATAGGAATAAAAGACAGCCTGTATAGCATCTGAACATAGACCAGTGGATTATGAATACTGGATAGATTAACAATTTTGCTTTGAAGTTTTTAGATCATCATGACGGAGGTCATTAATTAGCAGACGAAGAGTGTTATCCGGTGCGAAGGTGGTTGCTGTGTTGTATAAAAAGTGGCATGACTTGGTCTCATATATCAAAATTGTCAGGTTTCGATCGGGTTCCAGATGAAATATACAATTTTTGGCTTAAAAAAAAGGAGGAGTGGATTTACCATAGCGAATTTGGGGTGTATGAATACGGATGGATTTCGGTTTACCAATTGAGGACAACAGGTTTCACCTCCCATCCAGCTGGAGTGTAATAATGCAGCGAGATCATGTGTCTCAGTTTATACATTCATGCATGTGCAGATATCCAGTGAGAGTAATCGAGTCAAGGCCTCGTTTGAGAGAAATAAAGTATAAGTGGATCTTTTGCGACATCTGCGGAAACGAGACAACACAGCTGTATTTTAATGAAGATCCATCAATATAAAAATACTTTTCGGACGGGAACGACACTGGTACATAAATTGAATGAGCATTAATGCTGTTAATAATAATTGGCAGTGTTATCTACAGGTGTTTGTCAGCTGAACTATCTGGGGGTTATGGTCAACGATAAACAACACAAGGTGAATCACTCCCCCTCGACCTCCGACATAATCTGTGTACATTTTTACAGAAATCTGTTTACCTCTTTATTTCGCATTCTAATTCACTCCATAATAGAGGCTTGTTGTGCATGCTGTCACTCAAAGATTCTTGTAATTCGTCAAATATGGACCGTAAATCATCCAAAGACGCTGAATTTTAGCAACCTTAAAAATACTGTTACATCTTCAGCAGAACTTGGCAATCTCTGTTTTATTGCAGTTCAACGCTCAAGGCGAGACTTGATGCTGATTGGTCAATAAGTCGAACAACAACAACAACACGTGCCTTTTTGCTATGGCGGAATTAAAACACAGGGCGCTTTTGTTGCTCTGACTGCCGTGTGACTGTGTTTGATAAAAAGAGAATTTCCCTTAAAATATAGGTTTTCGAGTTGTTTTATTGACCAATCAGCATCAAGCGTGGCCTAATCTTCGTCCGGTGATTCCGTGACCACATGGAAATGCAGGGGCAAAGTTTCGTGAAATCAGGGTCAATGGCTAATAAATGCCAAGTGTTACATCCAGGGCTTAAGAAGAAAAAAAAAATCAGTAAAAAAAAATCCTGTCAAATGTTGACCTGCGTAACATTTTCGAATTCCATTTCAGTTTTCCATGACCTGCAACAAAATTCAACCAGACACGAAATTCCATTACTTTCAAGACTTTTCTCTGGAAAATGTGAGTTTCACGATCCGCCATTTTCCTGTTTGGTTCTACACAAGTGGGGCTTTACGACAGTTGCAGTAAAAAGCAAGCAGACAAACGAGGGCTGACCTAATATCAGACATGACCATAATAACATTGCATTTCAGACAACTCAAAGGTTGGTAATTCAAGGGAGATAATATAGCAGAAAAAAAGTGTGAGCTGATCAGAAACAAAGGTTTTTTTTTGCCTATTACAGGATTCAACTGACCATACATTATGTATCTTGACTAACAAGACAGAAGGGTCAGATCAGATACGATACCAGTACATGTATAATTAGCAAAGCAATGTACCATACATATGCTAATTCATGTAACAAGTAAGAGACAGTCTTTTGTATTAACCATTAGATTACCCTGATAACCGTAAAACTTTTTCCAAACGTTTTTTACACCATGCATGGAAACTCAGTCTTATTAGACCTGTCCTCCTGGTGCCGAGGGTGATATCATGTAGGGTATATTCAAAGGCGGCGACTTTGAGGGGAGATGAGTATTAGTGTCATATAAAAGTTCCTAAAGGATAGACCCACCGGGTATGTCTATAATAATTTCTTTATTTCCTTTATTTCAATGAAATATTGTCATGGTTTCCTGGTAATAAAATATGATTGAACCATCTCAGAGCAGGGGCGTCGGAAGCAAATTGGAAGTGGTACGGCCTTATGAGGCAGGGGGGGCTACTATAATAGCAAGTCAGGCGAGTGTCGAGAGACAGCCTGGGTCCCAGAAGCTCCTGGGGCCTAGATCCCGGTGACGCTTTCGGAGCGATTTCTGGTGAATAAAATCACTCTACAATGAAGTGTATTTTTAGTTCTTTTGTAATCCTTTTATCATGAAAACGCAATCGATGGTGGTTTTCTGCGATGCTGAATTAGAAAAATATATATATAGTAAAGTAAGCTAGACATATTTGTAGCCGATATAATTATTATAGGCAGTGGGGTTTTAATTCATTGCTATATTAAAGTTTGTTTTTTTGCGCAAAAGTGGTACGGTACCTGCCGACGCCCTTGCAGAGGAGTTAAGTGCCACATATTACTTCTTTTGCCCCTGGAGATAGACCAGTCCAGTCACCACTTCGAAAATTTGAGATCAATGATGACGGCATATTTGTCAGTCAAAGAGGAGGTGGGGGGTAAAGTAAACACCCGTTCAAACCACGCCGCAGATGGTCTAAAACTGACATTTGTTGAACAAGTCACTCATAAAAAGGATGTAGTTACACCCCAAATAAATACCAAATTCTATCAACAGATCAAAAGAACATCCTCGTCGTTTACACAAATCACGCACAGCACCGCCATGCTCGACCCCGGGGCAATATATGTTATAACACGCACAGCACCGCTATGCTTTTTCTCGACCACCGGTCGATATTTATTACTGTCAGTGACAGAAATTAAAAGCAACCACCGATTGCCAACACATTCAACGTAGCCATCGGCTACAAAAGGAGGTAACACACCTAAAAACATCCACATAAAGTAAATTATCTCACCCACGATAGACAGTACGGTCTGCAGCGTCCAAAATCTGGCAGAAGATGACGTCACGAGGTTACGCGCGGGGACACTTGGGATAAGACCAGTCCAGTCACCACTTCGAAAATTTGAGATCAATGATGACGGCATATTTGTCAGTCAAATTTCACTGGTCAATAAAAATTCACACAACTAAAGAAATGCCCCCTTCGTTTCTGTTCGATTCAGAATTCTGAATACTTCAACGTAGATTATTTTGAATATTTCGACCACTGATACACATTGACAGCTGGGCCATCACACAGACAAGAGATGGAGCAGTTCAATAGGCTAGTATTATATCTGTTCTGTTACAAGTAAATTTTCCCTGCTCCTCACTCTCTCATTACCACCGTGATATTGCTGAACGTTTTTTGAAAATAAAGTTAAACCCTATTCACTCACTCACTCTTTTTTTCAGCAACTTCAAAATACATCAATAATTCAATCACTCGACCTTTCGCAAAAAAGAAAAAACTGAAAACGAAAAAAACTTAATCAAAGATATTCAGCACATCGAGAACATGGAGTCCATACCCTTCGAACTTCTGGAGGTAAAAAAAAAAGAACTCGACGATATCCGTAAACAAAAACTATACGGCCATTTTGTCAGATCAAGAGCTCAATGGATTGTAGAAGGAGAGAAACCCTCCAGCTATTTCTGCAGACTTGAGTCCCGTAATTATGTCAATAAAACTATTCCTAAACTTGTGACCAATAATGACATTATTACTGATCAATTTGAAATATTATCTGCTGCTAAAAACTTTTATGAAGGCCTGTACTGTAGAAAGGAAATGGAAGAACCTACCAGAAATCTCGACACCATCCGACTCGAGAACATAACAGTACCAATTCTCGATAAAAATCAATCTGAGAAATTGGAAGGACTCTTGACTCTTCAGGAAGCTACCAACTTTCTTAAGAAGATGAAAAATAATAGAAGCCCTGGATCCGATGGTTTCACAACGGAATTTTTAAAGTTTTTCTGGGAGGACTTGAGTATGTTTGTAGTGCGGTCAATAAATTATGGCTATCAAACGGGACAGTTATCAGTCACACAAAGACGGGGTATCATAACATGTATACCAAAGCCAGACAAACCAAAACAATTCATGAAAAACTGGAGACCTATTTCATTATTAAATGTAACCTATAAAATTGCCTCAGGATGTATTGCCGAAAGAATTAAATGTGTTTTAAATACCTTAATATCAGAAAACCAATCTGGATTCATGAGCGGGAGATATATAGGTGACAATATAAGGCTGATATACGACCGGATGCACTATACAGAACAAGAAAATGTACCTGGTCTACTCCTTTTGGTTGACTTTGAAAAAGCCTTTGACACCGTCTCTTGGTCTTTCATCTCGGATGTTTTAACTTTTTTCAATTTCGGCCCCTCTATAAAACAATGGATCAATGTTTTCTACAAAAACATATCGGCGTCTGTCAATCAAAACGGCCTTCTTTCTGAGTTCTTCATTGTCACAAGGGGGTGTAGACAAGGAGATCCCCTGTCTCCGTATCTATTCGTCTTATGCGCGGAAATTCTTTCCATTCTAACCAGACAAAATGTTGATATAAAGGGTATACAAATAGGGGATATAGAATACAAAATCACCCAATATGCAGACGACACCACGTTTATACTAGATGGATCTGCTAAATCGGTGGAAGCTACTCTCAGACTATTGGATAAATTCGCAGAAATCTCTGGACTAAAACTTAATACAACAAAAACAAAAGCTATATGGATCGGCTCCAAAAAATTCAGTAAACAGGTGTTCCATCATAGATGGAAACTAGAATGGGGATGTGAACAATTCACCTTGCTTGGTATACAATTTTCAATCAATTTAGCTGAAATGGTATTACTAAATTACGAACCAATTTTAAAGAATATCCGGAGTACCTTAAGACAATGGTCCCAGCGAATTTTAACCCCTATTGGAAAAATCACTGTCCTGAAAACGTTAATAATCTCCAAACTCAATTATATGTTCTTGGCCATTCCAAACCCCCCAGATTCAGTCATAAAAGAGTTAAATACAATGTTCTTTCATTTTATTTGGAACTCTACAGTTGACAAAGTCAAAAGATCCCAATTAATACAAAATTACGAGAATGGTGGACTGAAAATGGTCGACATTAACAATTTCATGCTGGCTCTGAAGTCGTCCTGGATTCGAAAGTTACTCTCTGGAGCGTGTAATTGGGTCCCATTAATAAATTTATCCATAGATGGTCTTGAGTATCTGGGCGACTTCGGAGCCAACTTTGTGCCTACTTTGATGAATAGATGTAATAATGTATTCTGGAGGGATGTGTTGGGCGCATGGAGCAAGGTCACACAGAAAAATAAACCCAAATATATACACGAAATAGCAAATGTAAACATATGGAAGAACAATGATATTATGGTGAACAACACGCCGGTGTATTACCGGCACTGGTATGAAAAAGGTGTGAAATGCGTCATGGATCTTATCAATATTGAGAAAGAGAACAAACCCTATTTCTCCCTGGAAGAATTTATCGATATTTATAACATTAAAACAAATTTTCTGGAATACCATGGAGTAATTTCGGCAATCGAATCAATGAAAAAAAGATTAATAACCGATGTAAAAACAAAAATTACTAGTGTACGACCGTATGTTCCATTTGATCTACACATCCTTTCAAAATCATGCAAAGGTAGTAAAGATATGTATAATGTTCTTATATCCAAGTCTACAAGACCCCGTTCACAAGTTAGATGGGAATCGATAATGAATATACAGGAAATTAAATGGAACGAGGTTTATCAACTCCCATTCAAAACCACCTGCTGCTCAGTGTTACAATACTTACAATTTCGTATTAACAACAGAATACTGGCAACAAACTGCTATCTGAAAAAAATTGGCATTCAAGATAATGACTTATGTTCCTTTTGTAGTGACCATCTTGAAACTATAGAGCACGTCTTTTGGGACTGCGAGAAGATCCGCCGTCTTTGGTGGGACATCGAGGCATGGTTACATACCACAACAAACTTGCCGATCGCATTGACGGCAAAAAATATTATATTCGGAGAAACTATGACAACAGACTTTTCAAAAATACTCAATCTCATTATACTCGTCACTAAACGCTATATTTACAAATCTAAATTTGAAAGACAGTCTGTTTGCATTTTGGCAATTCAAAACATCATAACTCAGCGGTACTCTATAGAAAAATATATCTCGATGAAAAAGTCAAATCTTCAGAAGTTCAACCTTCTATGGGAACCATGGCTCCATGCCGTCACCAAAGCAGAAAATGATTCTGATGAAAACGGTTAACAGGAAAAATTGTATAAATGTTCAATTGTCTCTTATTGCTACACCCCTACCGTACTGGTATATAGTAAAATCTGTGTGTGCCTATTTATGTATACTATATGTACTACTATGTCAACCTGTCAAGTAATCCAAAGAAGTTATATTGCATTGGAGAGTGAGGAGTTATGATATCAATATATGTATATATGTATGTATGTGCGTGCGTGTGTGTGTGTGTGATCGTCCTTATAATAATGCCAAATAACAACTTGTATTCGATTTGTTCATATTGTATGTCATTCTACTTGTATGTATTATGTGGCAATTTAATGGCAATAAAAATATATGAATATAAAAAAAAAAAAAAAAAAAAAAAAAAAAAAAAAAAAAAAAAAAAAAAAAAAAAAAAAAATAATTCAATCACAGAAAGTTTTCCACCAATAAATCAAGGGGTGATCAAATTTATTGGAACCGGAAGTTGACAAAATGGTCCAAAATCATGCAAATAATTCTTTGCTTAGAACAACTGATTCAATTTTGTCTTCAAAAATGGGGGTGATTGAATTCTAATACTGGTTGAATTATTAGAGGAATTACCGTACTGGTGATGGGTTAAAAACCCTGCATGAACAGCCCTCACAATTAACCACGGCAAATGTCATTTTCCGTGGTAAATGCTGGAGTAAAATCACTTAGCGACAGCACTTTTTTTGGTTTAAATATAGTTTATTCATCTTGATGAAAGGGGAGCGCATTAAGACAGCTTATTATTGCGTCTCCCCAGTACAAAAATATTTTTTACATCAACCAAATAACAAGTATTGATATATAACAAATAAGAAATAGGGAAGGCTAAGCATTAAGCACCAAATCGATGACCAAATTATTGATAAATTTCAGCTATTGTATTGAAAGGGAGGCTCGGGGTGTCACAATACCATCGAGCACTTTTTTTGCCGTTGGTCGCAACGTGACGTTGTTGTTGTTGCCAATAAAAAAACTTGGGTCGATGGTAAAATACGTCTCCTTGAACTGCCTATTCTTGCAATTCTTGCGAATATATTTGGTTTTAATAAGCGAAACAGCTTCTGATGTTGTGGTTGCGATCGCACATGCGGAGAGTGCTCTGGGGAATGGTGAGGGTTACGATGAAGGGGAATTCACATAAACAGGTAGCATTATGTATTATTGTATTATGAATAGCATGGTAACCTGAAATAGTGAACTGAGTAGTAATTTTGAATCAATTAATTACCACTAAATATCTTATATACTCCATGTTTTCATACATTACACAGAAGATAATGTGCCGGATATTTATAGTATCGTACTCCACGTGAGCCCTCTGCAATTGCCATTCTCCTGCGCAGTGGTATTTCTGAAAGTCTGCATCAAACGTTAAAAGGGTAGCACGTGGACAACTGGTCAGCTCATCAGTAGAGCCTACTAATATGCTATGACCCAAATACTTGGGGGAGGAGGGCAACAAGTTGTGGAAGATGTCTTTCAACAAAAGAGATTGCTTCTCTCGGGACCTTCTGCTCGAATAAACGACACTCTTTATACTTTTTACATTAATGAAACATTATTACGCTTTCAGGGCAATGCATACCTATTTCATTGAAGAATCAGACACCAGATTTGGAAAAAAAACTTTCGCCACAAACGCCCCCGTCTGATTTTACACTGACCAGCACCTGCAGCCTGTCCAGACATAGAACCGTGTCCCTAACCCGTCCATAGAAATCTACAGAGTATAGCTTAATTCAGCATTGAGAGGGGAGAGACTATTGTAATCAGCGTACACGACTGAGGGGCTACAAACTAACCTGTGATCTCGGAGGGCAAAACACGATTCTTGTCAACCCGACATACCGTACCGTAAATTAATAGGAAATGGTGCACTCGAAATCGGCAAAAAAATAACCTGCCTTGCAACACGGGCTGTCAAGAATATTTTACGGAAACATTACGAACAAGAGAGTGATGAAAAGAATGTATTATAAGCGCCTCTATCGAACTAAGACGTATCATAGAAGAAGAATAGGTTCGCAGCAGTGATCAAGTCAAATCACTCGAGGACAACCCCGTGCATGTTTAGTAAATTTAACCCGCGAACTGATACACTGGGACAAGCAAAACGCTGTAAGACAACACTTTAAGATACAAAAGAGCATTGTAACATATCTATTGTTAAAGTAATAGACTCAAGAAATAAAACAATATCACGATAAACAGAAAATAGAGACAATATCAAGGATGAGCTCAAGAACTCTTTCTTTAGCATATGTACGTTGGTCGGACGACGGAAGGATATCTTTATACTCGAATTCATGCCCCCATAATGTAAATCTATTACCATAGATTACATAAAAACTTTAATTTATAGATAACAATACATGTAATATTTACCTTAAAGTCAAAAATAAATGAAGATGTCTTTTTTAGGTTTTTTCTCTATCCCAGGAATGTTGTCTTTTTTCGTTTCGTTTTATTGGTGTTGAAGACTCATTAAAAGGAGTTTGCGATAATCATGTGATTAGTTAGCAGAGGATGTTTCGAATTATTCGTTTAGAAGAGAACGTTGGTCACCAGATTGCCGGTTGTATTTGATGTATATGTCCGTAGACCTTTAAATTGTCTGTACCGTTCATATAATACATGTTAAAGTCATACTTGCAAACCCCTTTCATCGAGAAATGGTCAAATGACCCGATGATCAATAATACAATCCATAGTATCAGTGGGTGCATGCATTTGAAAAAAGTTAACGATAGAAATTTCTTTAGCGTAACGTATCTGTTACTGTCTTTACCATTACAAGAAATCCCGATTTCGTGTAAAAGTAAAGACAAATGCAGGACAATCTTCCACAAATGTACACAAAGTTAGTGCTTATAAGAAATGTGTAGGTACCAGATAATAGATTTATTAACTGGCTTTAAACAAAGGCCGAAATTAGTGTGAAACAATAGGTTAGTAGGTTTACAGATCTCAAATGATTCATAACGGGGGGGGGACAAATCTGAATAAATATAACCATCAAAGAGCTTAGTCCAAATTGCTGATTACTACTGTGACTGAAAATATATATTTAAAAATAAAAATTCGAAAATATGAATGGAAACGTCGCCGTAACGGTAAAGACAGATATATATCTTCCACCATACACATCTCGGGGAATATAATGAGCGCACTGATACAAAATTTTACCATAACAATTGTATTTGAAATTTAGAAAAAAATATTGCCAACTTAATACATTTCGGCAGAATTACCCCAATTTTCTTCTCTATTGTACAGGCAGTGCGGCACATGAAGACAAATATCTGACTGCCTTTCTCCAACAGATTGAGTTTGCTGAAGTGACCAGGTAATTAATGAGTAAAATTAAGAAATAAATGTTACTTTACCCTCCTCTAACTGCTAGGATAATGGATGGTCAAACGGAATTGCCTATTGTTTTAGGACGAAGCCGCAGGCTGAGTCCTGAAACATTATGGCAATTCCGCTTGACCATCCATTATCCTAGCAGTTAGAGGACAGTAAAGTAACATTTATTTCTATTCTAATACATCTAAATATCCGAAGATAATGAAGGTTTTGATGGGAAGAATGCGAGATTCGTTGTCGTGATTATTTTAAAAGTCTGGCCGTCACCCCCCATTATAAAATCCAAACGGCCGATCCGAAACGTTCCAAACAGGTAGAGTCTATTTTGATGCATCGGGGGTATGAGGAGAAATACAACGAACAACACCGAGATAGCCAATCAAATTCTTTATTCAGCCACGACATACATTATACATGGCCAGCCGTTACTTATTCATGTTACGGGGCATATCTTTATACACAGTGGTACCACGTTTCCAACTGCAGTTGCATGCGCCATCCAAATTCAAAACTGACTGACTGATTCCAACTGCAGTTGGCGGGAGTTCTCAACAAGCGTTTGTTAAACAACGATGAACGATAAAAACAAAAATGGATTACCAATGAATAGTCATGGATCAAGAAAACTACCAGTGCATCAACGAGTCAGAAAGTGTTCTGAAATTTCTACATTTGTATATAAAAAGTGCCCCCCGTGATGGATGCGTTTTGGAACATTGACTCACCGCGTTGCGTCGCGGCGGGCAGAGCAGCAGTCGGTGTGCTATCATCGTGATCACCAGATCTATTTGAACTTGTCTGTTCAACAGACCGTACAAGAAGAAGAGGATTTACTGTGGCTGGAAACTACAGTGGCAGTGTGCAATATCTCACTGTAGTTCCGTCTTTGTGCAACTGACGGACGATGTACATAGGAACGAACGCTTGCCTCATTTCTATGACCTGTAATGTTCAGACAGAATTCCGTGTATATCAACCCCTCCGTCATGGAGCACAGTTGCAGTTGTAGCCTTGACACAGTGGTTTGTGTACCTTCGAGACAAGTTTGCGTCATTTGAGATACTTGCCATCGTTTTCCCCGAGCTGCTTTACCCCCATCGCCTTATTGTAATACCAGCACGCCTGGTTTTTCTAATGGACGTTGAAAAAGGGCGTTGTTCCCCTGGTGTCGTTTTTGCAGCTACGGGACAGTTTTCCCCGCCAGTGGCATACATGCGTGTGTTTTTTAGCTTTTCTCTACCATCGAGACCATGGTGGTTTTTATCCGCCTCGTTATACCTCATTCTGACAAACTCTTTGTCTGTGTCATCCCTTTAAAAAATAAATGAATCTTCCCGAAGATCTCGTAATCCCTCCCTCCCCCTCCTACCAAAATAATACTCGATTTCAAACCATACTTTCCGAATTAAACTAAGAGGGTTATCAGTGGACAATGTGCGACTTGTGCACATCTTTCTTAAATCTTCTTCAGATATGGCTTCTTTGTGCTCGGTTACATTGAGTCCTTGTCGCATATGCTCCTTGACAAGACCTTGTGACACGTGATTACTCGATGTAAACTCTCGGTCTGTCATCAATGTCATCGTCGAATGGAATGGTGGGGCATTAAAATGGCGATTAATGGCCGCTCTCATCCCCACAAGGGCTGACTTGGAATAGATTTCACCCTTCTGTGTCCTGGCCTCTGCGTAAAACCGTCTCAATTTCTGGTTCAACTGCTGGGCATCCAGATGTTCAAACTCGGCGGAGAAGTCATTCACCAGCAGCCAATCTGTAAGTATATTTTCGTGTTTTCTTTATTTCAAATCATTCGGGTATAATTCGAGTTGTCATTCTTTTGTTCGCCAATTTCTGTGAAACTATCAGTATATGTTTTGTTGTGTCAATTTACGTCATTTTTATTATACTTCCATTTCGTGTCTGTTTGCTCCATTACAGTAACAGCAGGTTTTAAAAGCATGAATCGAGCGTGAGAAATTGCAACTTTGTATCAGATTGCAGTGATGAGCACCTGTCACTCAAACTCTTCCCACGTACGGGTATGAAATGTATGATTGTCAAAGAAAAGCTATTCTGTTTTCTTGTTCGTCTTGTTATGGTTTTGCAAAAAAGTGTATATATGCTCTCAGTATATGATCGCGGTAATAAGACGAGACAAAATGTAGGACCTGTGTTTTATTTTCCAGCGAGCATATATGCCCGGCCGTACTCTCACTCCCCACTGGGTCTGCTTGTCGGTATTCTTTTCATTTTTTTTTTTTTTTTTGCAGGTCGTCCAAATCCTGGTCAGTTACCGTTGCAAATCTGGCAGCGCCGCCAACTTCAGTACTTTGTGGTGTCAGATGTTGTCGTTGTACGGAGTGTAATTCTTCCAAATTTATGGTCGCCAGGAAACCATCATCATCCGAATCAAAATCAAAATTTGGATAGAGTTGATATCTAAAATAAGAAAAATATGACGGACTCTGGGTGTTCTGCTTATCTAATATTTTTTTATTCGATGATATGCTGTACTTCTCAATTTATTTCATGCTTTAGTTGTTTTATTACTCAATTTATTTTACGCTCACCATGAATCTCTACGGGCCGTACATGATTAGACCGCCGACACCGTAGAATAATGGTTCATGTTATCGGTCGATCCCTCAAAATTTGAAGACTTCAAGGCCTTATTTTTTCAAAATCTGGCGTGAACGATTTACCGTTCGCGTGATTTTTTGCGTACGTAACCGATCGTTCGGTTACGCACCAAGTTCGCTGCGTAACCGATCGGTTACGTGAAAGGTTACGTAAATTTAATACATATTACCATTTGCTCAAGGACACGAACAATATACGAGAAAAAAATAACTGCCAACCACGCTGATGTAATGCCGCTGCTCTCTCTTGCCCCGGTAATTGTGGCAAATTCAAACTGCTTGACATGGACAGTACGACACTTGACAGCCACATCGTTATATTTTCCTGTCACACGACTATTGTGTATTCACTAATGATTAATTGCCATACCTTTTATAAACCGACGGAATCTATCCTTAATTTATAATAGAACAGCTGTAAATCCAATCTGTAAACCCGCTCTAGTCCGTATCATCAGTTTGCCATGAGGCTTATGTCTGTCCCATTCTGATTTTGACTCCAGGGGTGAAAGATCACGCATACACAATTAACTGTTTTCCCACTGTTCAAACAAAAAGATATTTATTCTCCCGAAATCATGAGAACATTACACTAGTGTGAAAAGAATAAAGATTATCTTACTGTTAATAAGAGAACAAATACCAACGAAATGCTATTTGATTTACGGAGAAACTTAACTACAATCCATCTCCCCCACAGTTTTCATTGTTTTTGGACATGAACCACACTGGCCGGGATAGACTCACTTGAATCACTTGGCAAAATCAACAGGGGTGAAAGGTGTAACAAAGCTGAACACGAGTTCATATTTATTTGATCATATGAATATTTTATACCCGTCAAAACGGTGGCATTATTTCAATGACATAAGAATAAGGTAACGGTTCATTCGAATACAAAACCCAAGATCAGAATGATGGTGTTGTAATTTGCATGCGACGGTCTTTCCACCCCCCGTGATCACCAGATTTCATGATTGAGATCGCCCGGGGCTGGCAGCACGTGTTGAGGTCAACATGTTGTAAAAACTCATTCTCGTCTCGCGAGACTCCCTACTGCGAGAAAGAGTTTTGGTCTCCCGCGGGTAGACACGGCTCACTTTGAGAATGTGTAAAAACTATGTGAAAGAAATACGTTTCAGACGTCACAGTTCGGGTACAAACTTATAACCGGTGGCACTTGTTCTCAATAAAACAATGCTGATTAATGGATGTTGTTCTTACCTCACGCTCCCAATATACTATACCTGTGTATATATGATTAATCAGCATTGTTTTATTGAGAATAACATAGACTAATCAGCATTGTTTTATTGACGAGAGACCCGACAATCACCCTGTGCATGCTGATTTGCAGCGACCGGGCTGTGGAGAATTTCCCGAGCCAATCTAATTATGGAGCAATGCTTCCTAGTAGTCCACTAATTGGTCATTCACTTTCTATTCCAGGCAACTTCTGGCAGTGGTGACCTATTTCCATCTGGGCATGCGTAATTGTCTGGCCAGTGAAAACGAAACCACTCCAACAAAAACAATTTAACCAGGCCATAAGCAATTCATGATTTATCAAACAACCACGGCCGTGTAAATTAGCCTGCCAGTCGACAATAGGAGAAAGAGAAAGTGCACGGTATACGCGCAAATATAACTGTCGCCACTTATTTTATTTCCAGTTTGTGCAGACAGACACTGCCGACTTATGAGCTAGCAGACAAAATTCGCCCCACGTGAACGGTGACCGTTCGCGTAAAATACGATTTGCGTAACCTTCAGGTAACCTGAACGAGCGTTGGCGTCAAAAAATAAGGCCTGCTTATGTTATTTACCTGAAAGCACCCCTCGTATTGCCTCTTCGAATTAATTTATAGATGTTGTAGGTTTCAAGAAGCCTTGTTATTTCACTTATTGTGTAGATCCTCTCATCACATTTCACCCGCTGACCTACATAGAAAGGCTCCATGTTGACCGAATTGTAAAATTGTAATCCATAGTAGCAGACGATACAACCCACCACCCTCCTTTGCGCGGTTTGGAACAGTCCACTTTATTTTTAGTTTGCGGGTGGGAAAGGGTACTATATCACCCGATATAGGACAGCAATATCCCTATGCCTTTAATGCTAAAGATCAGGCAGAGGTATTAGAATATTCATTTATTAGGAGGCCAATGGCAATAAAATTTGTAACTTTGTGGCAGCCATTTTGATTTCGCTAAGAATTGAAAACCTCATTCTCTCCGTTATCGCTGAACAGATCACTTGACAGATATAATAGGTTTCAACAGCGACTCCTCAATTCCTCATATGAACACCATGAGCAGCTGTCAGCTGAATGGCGAAGTGAATTACTGACGAATTAGCTGAAAGTCAAGTCATCTTCTTGACCACTGATTAACAATTTCCATATTTGAGTTGTTTAGAGTAGGCCAAAACTCGGGATTATTTTGATATCTTGCCTTTACTAAAGATAAGAACTTCTGTTTTTGTACAATTGACTGACAGTTTCCACATATTACAATAACGATTTAAAAAATCCATAGCAGATTGCAGACCTTGTACAGTTTCTGATACAAGTACAGTATCATCTGCATAGGCAAGTAATACCGTAATAGTTTCATATATAGTCATTAATGTGTTCATCAAATATTATACGGTGCATGTACATCAACAGATTTTCAACCTTCACTCAACAAATAATCTTCCAAGTCATTGACAAAGAGCGACAATGAAAATGGTGACAAATTTTCTTCTTGTCCAGCACCGATATGATAGTCAAAATAATCTGACTTCGTGACTTGATACATAATGAACAATAACATTAAACATTTTTCTATTTTCGCCCTTATATAAAATACGTAACAGGGGCAGTAACCCAGTCTAGCACGAAGGCCCCGCCAAACCGATATTTCGCTATAAAGTGTACTTTCCCCTTTTCCATTTTCCTGGAATATTAAGCGTTAAAATAGAATACAACTTATTTTACCTGTCTGCATTAATAAATCTTTACTTCGTGTGTCTCTGTCGGCAACTTATCCAACGAAATAGCATAACAAATTCGAATTTATTGATAAATTTATATACAAATTCTGCATTTTGCCGACAGAGCCTCGGTAGCGCTTGATTTCACTCGCAAGTCGTGGTTTCCTCATCCAATCAGAACCACAGAAACCACAAATACTAGCCTATCAGAACCACAGACCATAACGTGTGGTATGTTTGGTTTTTATTGGTGCGCAATTGTGGCTTAACCAATCCGCATTCTCACAAATGACACTTCCAGCTACAAGTGAAAAGTGAAAGTACCGTACCACGGATTCGAGAGGGAAGTTTTTACTTCTAGTTGAGTTCGAAACAAATTATAACATTCAGCAGTTTGTTCAAAATACTGCACTGTAAGTATTGGAGATTTTCTGCCATTTGTGGTTTATGAAGCTATTTTTCCAAAGCAGAACGCCAGCTTATTTTGTGTGGTACTTCAGGCGTCCTAGTTGTTGTTGCCCAGTTCATTCGTTCTTTCGATTGATCACCCGGTATACAGATAATTGTTTCTTAGGTACCTGTATGCACCGCCTAACTGTCACCATTACGTCGTCTGTTTCGATAGTTGTCAGTCAAGCCCACAGGTTCCCAAAACAAGAGTGTGGGAGGTGGTTTTAGGGTGAAAGTGTCGAGATATGGGGTCCCTATACATAATCCCATGCTTTATATAGAAACGTGTATTTATATAGAAACCCTATGCATTATACATGTCTGTTTCTACGTAAATCATGGGGTTATGTATAGAATTGCTATATTTTGACACCCCCCCAACCTTAACCTTTGCTAGCAGGTTTCGGTGCCAGATTTTGCAATTTTCTTCTCAGGATCATGGCGGGTTCTCTTTACCCTACATTTCGGAGGAGCAGCACAGGTGAGATGCTCGTCACAGAATCTGTAGACGGGAGACGGACAGGAGCTGATTGGCCAGCATGGTCATCATCAGTTAGTGCCGGTGTGATTGGAGCCAGGAAGGGAGTCCGGGCCAGACAGTTAGATTTGTCCGACGAAAAAGATGTTCCCGTCGTGTATTTCACTGAAAGGGTTATACATTAATTACATAGATCTGTTCATACTGTACTTGGAAATATGTATGACAACACTGAGGTAACATCGGGTCAGTAGCGTTGGAACGTAATTAAAAGTGGATGGGGGGGGGGGGGGGGGCACTATTACAGTCCAATAGGGTGTTTATGGGAAGCTCCGGGGTCCTAGATAGCCGGAGATGGGTTCTGGGTTTTTTTTCCGGTAATAAAACTGATCATACTGCTTGCAGATTTATGGTTCTATTTTCACGATTTTTTCACAATTATAAGCAAGCATCGATATTGAAAACATCGCACCTCATACCTGCATCTATTTGACTTTCTAGTTATATTTAAAACATACGTAACAATGACTTTTAGTGCTTGGAAGGGAAACCAATATACCTACTGATACGATTCATTCACATTCACACAAAGGTAAAACAACAGGCGAAGCTCCAGGGTCTCGGTTTGCCGAAGATGCGTTTTACCGGAAATAAATCTGAACACAATGTATATAGATTGATGGTTCTATTTTTACATTCGTTTCGCATAAACATGCATCGATATTGAAGAATATGCCGGACTCCATTTGACTTCCTGGTTTACCACCAACAAAACAGGCTTATAACACACCACTATATACACGTCCTGGCACTCTATCGGTAATTTTTATGTGGAGACATGGTCAGTTAGGAGTGCCGAAAAGTGGGGGGCCCAAAGATATTCGCCTCCCCCTCCCTCCAATCAAAAGTGGGGGGGGGGGGCGTGGACCCCCGTTTCCGACGCCACTGCAGGTACAGATTGAAACATTGGAGAGTGTGCATGTGTGTGTGTCCGAGTTGTTTTCTCCATCACTTTCATCACAAGGTCATATCCTGGCATGCGCCTGCTTGCGAGAGATTTTAAGTGCCACCTTCCTCAGGTGTTTAAGTCGCAGGCATGTGACATCCAACACCGTTACATCATACTGACACAGGGTCAACCATTTTAAGCATATCGAAATCTCGGAATACATTGTAGTTCTAAAATTGTAAATTATATGATCCGTGACTCATTTTGCTAATGATGCCAGTGGCATTTCTTTTTCTGTTAATGCCGGTGTCTTTGATAAATATAAGTCACATGTTGTATACATGTACCCTGAAAGTAAATCAAAACTTTCAATGGTATTTTTTATATTTAATACATTTGTACACTTGTGTGTTGCATGGTTTAACTTTTCAGCGAGTACATACCCAAAGTGGAAAATACAGAGCCAGGTCTTTCCGCTGGCTACTGGGGAATGTTCCTGGATGTGTTGGTTGGTTTGTTGGGCAAATCATCCAGGATATGACGGGACAGAAGACGCATCCAGTGTTCATAAGAAAAAGCAACAAAAGTGCATTCAAGGTATGATGAAAAACAACAAATATTCTGTTTTACCGAAAAAAAATTTCTGAACACTTCTATTCAATCAGGCTAATCCATAGTAATGGAAATGACTTTGAAATTGTGTTGTTGCCAATTTGCCAGAGGGAAATTTAGTGAGAATTAAATCATATTTCTAACGCTATGTACATATGTTCGAGGAGTGACGCACCATCATCCCCAGAAAAAAAAGGAGGAAAAATCTGCCATGTCTGCCACTGAGAGTATATCCCGCTTTCAGGGCCTTCTGACAAGACGACAGCTCCCGACAGAAGTGTTTAAGCACAGGACCGAGGCACTTTCTTCATCAGCAAAGGTGAAACCAAGTGAGTATTGCTGATAAGTTATTGAAGGTCATTGAGTCATATTGGTGATGAAAACTACAGGCAGAAGTTGTTGAGTTAGCCATCTATAATGCTGACCAAAAATGGCTGTGTTGAAATCTCATTATCAATCATTACTTTGGTTGTTTCAAATATGCTCTGGTAATTACAAGTGGTAAAGCATTCAAATATTAATGCATGCATCTGATACATACTTAGTGACATGCAGGTAGGATTTCCAGCGATGCCGTCATATGCTCTTAGTGGAATATCATCGGGGAAATTCTACCGAAATGTGACAGTTTGTCCCACAACTTTTCCAGAAGACAAAATGGCATTTATTCACAGATTTGAACAGTTCTCTGGCATATAGCAACAAAATAATATATTTTCTGTTTTATAACAAACTGTAGTTTATTATAAAGTTTAATTTATTTTTTCTGTGGTTTACCCCGCTAAAATCTTAATTTTCTGGTATCCCAATTATAAGACAGAATATCAGTGAAATTTCATTTGTCGCGTATGCCAGGAATGTATTGATAACAATATCTGTAATATTTACCTTACAGTCATAAATAAATGAAGATTTTTTTTTTAGTTTTTACCTATCCCAGGAAAGTCTTTTTTCCCCGTTTCGTTCTATTGGTGTTGAAGACTCATTAAACTCATTAGACTCATTATCGTGCGATAATCATGTGATTAGTTAGCAGATGATGCTTTCCATTATTCGTTTACACTCAAAATAAAATTCCGTTTACTCGAACGGAAAAAATCCGTCCCCAGGGAATCAAGGGAATATTCCGTTATTGTAACGGATTCTTATTTTTTAACGGATTCAACGGATTTTATTATCCGTTAAATTTAACGGAAAAGTCCGTCCCCAGGGAATCAAGGGAATATTCCGTTATTGTAACGGATTCTTATTTTTTAACGGATTCAACGGATTTTATTATCCGTTAAATTTAACGGAAAAGTCCGTTCCCAGGGAAACAAGGGAATATTCCGTTATTGTAACGGATTCTTATTTTTTAACGGATTCAACGGATTTTATTATCCGTTAAATTTAACGGAAAAGTCCGTCCCCAGGGAATCGAGGGAATATTCCGTTATTGTAACGGATTCTTATTTTTAACGGATTCAACGGATTTTATTATCCGTTAAATTTAACGGAAAATTCCGTCTATAGGTAATCAAGGGAACAGTCAGTTAATATAATGCAAAAAACATGTACAAAGACACAATAAACATACTCGACATAATATCATATATTTTGATTAGACGGACTATCCATTTTACGGATAAAGGAGAAGACACACTGTATATTTGGCGTTTAGATCCTAAACATAAATCTAAACACAAATTTTGTCCGTTTAAATTCCAACATGTTTAGAAATATTGTGCTTAGACCATAAACACATAGCTAAACATGTTTAGAAAGTTTGTATTTAGAGCCTAAACACAAGCTAAACATGTTTAGCAATATTGTGTTTAGACCCTAAACACAATGCTAACATGTTTAGGATTATTGTGTTTAGATCCTAAACACAAAGCTAAACATGTTTAGGAATGTTGTGTTTAGACCATAAACACAAAGCTAAACACGTTTAGAAATATTGTGCTTAGAGCCCACCTAAACACATAGCTAAACATGTTTAGGAAGATTGTGATTAGACCCTAATCACAAAGTTGAACATGTTTAGGAATATTGTGTTTAGAATCTAGACACAGTTAAACATAACCCTAAACAGAAAACTAGACACAAAATTTGTCCACTTTTTTTAACATGTTTAAATTCATTACATGTCATGGATTTAAACACAAATTTTGTGTCCTGTCTGTGAACATGTTTCAGTACAAAAATATTCTCCCTGCATGCTGGTTTGCTGTGTAATACACTCGGACTCAAGAATTGTATGTCGGAAGTGAACTGGCCTTCATTCTGATGTCAACGGTGGTATATTCCCAATATGACTTTCGATGCCTGCTGATATGTGATATCCAATAGAAACACCATACATTTCACAAATCAGATGATGAGTATCCAGGAACAGCAAAACACAAATTGATGGAGAGAAAATAGCTGCAATCTGATGAATTCACAATTTTGCATGGACTACAAGTTGTAAGATATAGGTGTTGTTGCTTATTCCTAGATATTCACAATCCTCAATGAAAAATCTAACAATAAATGAAAGGAATAATAGTAAAGTTCTCAGTTAGTTGACTTTTATTGTCAATTAGTGCACTGCTACCATGATCATCACACCCGCGCCAATGATATTGGAATTTCGTGAAATGAACTTTCATCGTAACAAGAACGGAAGCTCAAGTGATCCCAAGATCATATGCCCATGAACAAACATAGTGAGCTAGCAATATGGTTACTCCTCAGATGGAAAAAGTGACCACACAATAGGAAAATGCATGTCCTTTCCGTGGTGTCAGAATGCCCCCGAAATCATGGAATGCACATGGGCAAAAATTATGTACATTCAAAGTACTGAATAAATCTATATAGACAGTGTACCTTCATTCAAGAATTGTATTGGGTTCCAAGTTCTATAAGCAAAGTTCCAATCGATTTCAGGTGTATGTTGTAGCCAACAATTCAACAAAAGTTAATACTTCATTTAAACTTAGGAACAAGAGCTGCATGGCATTCGTGATTTCACTTCCACCTGATATTTCCAACACTGAAACTGTTGTTGACAGTTCAGCCATCTGTGAGGGTGATTAATATCAACGACTCTGGCTCCTCAGGCTCTTGGTATTGAAGTCCCACTTGACTCTTTCAGCTGTGAAACAACAGAGAAGCAACATTAATAAAAATTCGAGTGACAGAAGTCCCAGAGATTGACAATTGTAATTTGACCCCAGGATGTGAATGGGTATGAATGGTGGTGCCCCCCCCGTGGTCAGACTGTCATAAACATGAAGCTGCGCTATCCTATAGAAACCCCTCGGCTCTGAACCCCAGCTATTATAATGTATTGGGTGTCTCTACCAATTGATTGGCTTGTGGGAAGAAATATTTACCCCTGGTATTGTAAGTCTACTTTCTTTGAAAAAAAAAAAGTTTTCCTCCCATTAAATTAATTTGTTTCTGGAATAAATTGAAAGAGCTGTGTCGATGTCTCACCAAAACAACAGTACACATGGCTAGATAAATACAGTACATGTATACTAAATGGCACATGTATGTCATTTTCAAAACAGATTTGCAAGCATTCTTCGCATTGCCTAAGAGAATAAATCAATAAATCAGTCATCCAATCAATAAATAAATGTGATAGTATACTAACATGATATAGAAATAATATGCAAACTTAACATAGGAATTAGTGGATTTTATTAGACAAGGGGCATAACTCTGCAAAATACTTTCTGACACGACTCATTTTCGATAGGCATCTAGTTCAGGTCAAGAGAAACAACTGTATCACGTTAGGGTGTTGTATATGGAACGGTTCTGAAATTATCACAATAACAAATCATAAATGGATTTTTATTTGTAAAAAGGGGCATAACTCTGCAAAATATTGTCCGAGGTGACTCATTTTCGATAGGCTTCTGACTTACGTGAAGATAAATAGATGTAACAAGTTTGGTTGCCATGCATGAAACGGTTCTGTAGATATCGCGGTAACGGACGGACGGACGGACGGACAGCTGTACATGATGACGACAATACCCCTAGGCCAAAGTTACCGGTAAGTTTTTTTTAGAATTTATTTTATGTTCCAGACAGACCCAATATCAGTGTAGTCCTTTCCGGCCTCTCAGGCTGAATGTTATCCTGACACAGGGACCCCAGCCTTTGATCTATCCTCTTAAAACTAAGTCCAAATTAGTAAGCAACAAGTTACAATTTTCAAACTGCCCCGGCCCAGGAGTCGAAATATTAAAATTAATTTAACAGTCACACGAGACAGCAGATCAAAAAGTGTACCCATCACCTTTAAGAATTACCTGAACAAGCGGTCGTTGAAATTGTCGAGTACCTGTAATTCACAATTAACGACAAAGCAGCTACACGTTACCAATAAATTAATGACACCTTGTTTCCATGCACTAATTTGCAGCTGTTTGAATGAATTTTGTCAAAGATATATTTTGAACACCAAAATAAAAAAATTATTGGCTACCTGTCACTGGAGACAGGCATTTTATTTGTCTACCTGTCTTTTTATAAAATTACCTGTCAGGGGGAGGCAGACATGAGTAAATTTTGAATCCTGCGGCTTGAGATTGAACCCAAAACACATGGCTTGTAGGGCAGATGTTCTTATTCATTAGGCCATCACAATTGACCAGATTAACAGTTAACAACAGAAGACAGTAATCCTACAAGGGTAACACACCGGTTCTTGTCGAATCACCGAAGTTTAGCATTGTTAAGCTCGGTCAATACTTGGACAGGATGCTGTACTGGCTGGACTGATCAGTGTCCAGGGTAATAGGAACTGTGAGCACTCTCGTGTTATGGTACATGTAGGCACAGTTGTGATAGGACTGAAACAAGTTTGAAAACGATGCTAAAGCCTACTACTCACCCCTTCCTACAAGGGTACCTAATTTAAATTACACTATATTAAAGGCACAGGCCTCAATTTAAGGTGGTAACCTGTTTTCGGGTTGCCTGGAGGTTGCCATATGAAAAATAGTGGTAACCTATTTTCTGGTCCCCATAATTTTGACTGGTAATTGACAATAGGTTAATAATTATGCAATAGGTTACCATAGGTTACCAATGTAGATTTCATGGTAACCTGTTGAGAGGTTATCATCAGCACTCCTTAAATTGAGGACTGCGGCAATCACAGATTGAGAGTTTTGCATCTCAACTGGTGAAATGGGATATGAAATGCACTCAATGATCCAGAGAAATGATTCTCAACAGAGAATAGATGAAGTGACCTTTTGTATAGAAATTATTTAGGCCGTTGTCAGTTAATGGGTTGTTTAGCATGACCTCCTGTCAAAACATACATGCTACATGTAGATGCTATAATTATTAATTATTGAAGGTAAATTTTCTACCATGGACTCATTCCATATCAAATCAAAATAATCTCCCATTAGCAAATCAACAGGACAATGTTTCTCTAAAGAGACATTTTAAGTTTGCTTTAATTTAATTGAAACATTCTGTAAATAATTATGGTAGATAGTAAATTTTGTAAATTGATGAATCTGAATACTTCTAGTGAGTAGCTTGTCCTTGGGGGGGGGGGGGGGGGGGGTTATATATGCATACTATATTTCACTTAGTATTCCACAGATATATTGAAATAAGAAATATATTGGTGTTAGACGTTACATTTGATCTTTATATATAATTTTCTACCCTAACACCCAGCCATGTGGGCATTGTAAGGGTACATTGTAAAACCGTATCCAGAAGAATGAATGAATAAATGCCCAGTGGCTTGTTCCAGGGCTTCAACGTCAGGAGTCCCCTCTTATTGAAATCTTCTTTATTTCTTTTTCACTGACTGAAGATAGGGATTCTCTGTCCAAGGCAACGAATTTTGTATGTCCATCGTCCTTAAGCTTACGAGAATTTTGACGTGCACGTCGACAGCATGTGTTGTAGTTGTTGTTGTGGGGACTGAAGAGGTGAAGCGCTCGACCACTTCGCTCAAAAGCGTTTCATCAGAGAAATGGATGGTTAAATTAGGCACGATGTACCGACTGGTTGATGAGGAAACAACTGATCCATCATGATGACTTTGGTACATAACCGTCTAAACTGCCGGAGTTCTAACTTTACTGCAACGTGCTCGACACGTGGGAATCCCCGCTAGAGATGCATGCCGGGATAACGACTTCGCCCCGTTTTGAGAGGGTTTCCCTCAAGAATGTGAACCAAAATGGCGAATTTTGATCGCCTCCGCGGTTGACAGCACGGTCAGCTCATTCGTTTTCATGGATTTGCTTACTTATTTTTTTACGGCCAATAATTACTGATAATTAAAATACATGCAGCATTATTGATCTCCAAAATATTGATGCGGGCGGGTCATGCGAAACAACCTATCAACTGCCTTAGGGCATAGTACTGCAGGGGACGAAAATGAATGTATTATGTCTGCTATCTTCTGATGAGCTCTTTCCTGCCCACAATTAGGCTTTTTTCTTTAAATTTTGTACCAATACATACTTGGAAGTCATTGTCTGTTTTCCTCAACATTGAAAGAAAAAGCATGGTTTGACAATCAACAACTTGCCCAGGTGGAGTTAAGAGTTTTATGGTTCTTTATAGCTGCATGGGCAAGCTATACAAAGAACTGGAAGACAAGGAATGCCAGTATTTTTAACTCCAAATGAAAGGTTCTTTGGGGATCTAAAGTTATAAATCAAACAAAAGAAGTTGAGATTTCTCATTAACAGTACTTACATAGTTTCTGCAAATAAAATCTGTAGTGGGGAGATGCAGGAACTCTTCTGTTCGAGTGAGGTGTTCCAGTACAGCGTAGCTTTTCATTCTGGCATTTTCCTTCTATAAAAATATTAATATATTATATAAATAGGCATACATGTATCATATTGTGTGTCATATTACCAGTATTGTTTGATTACAATCATGTGAATGTACAAGGGAGTATGAAACACTTACAGTTTAACACCATTACTGTATTCGATGGATTATTTAATTAATATATGTAATTCAAGCTTTCCAAATATATATGGCATAAAATTGTAAAACAGAAATGTCAAAAAGGGTTGTCACTTTCACTGACCCAGAACACATCCTTCGTGATTATATCTCCCATACATTTAAAGAACAGAGATTATAGACCTATACTTGTTTATACATGCATTTGAAGTTTTGATAAATCATATGAAATATTTTCACAAAATACATATACCGTTACTCTAACACCAATTACAGTGGGATTTAAAAGTTGCCAACAAGAGGCAAGAGGTGCACTTGAATGGCTGTTGGTAAATTTGAGTAAGAATTAGGCCCCCCTCAGCCCCACAACCCACCCCACTCTGAGATGTTTGAATCCCCTGTATGCTCTGATGCACCCCCCCTCCCCCTTCCCCCCAACAAACTGAGTTATTACTTTGTGGATCGCCTACTCAGGAAATCATACAAACCTTCAACAGAAGCCTGTGGCAGAAGGAAAACCGGCACTTTTCAGTTTGATCTGTAATATCAACATGGAGACACCCCATAGTCTATCCACAGGTACAGAGGAGTCTTCGAAGTTCTAGTCAAAATCCTGAAAATAGTTGCATGCAGGCAGTTTTACTATAGTGAGTAGTTTGTCATTGACAGAGCGAACAAATTCATTCTGACCCCCTCGACCAGCACTGCAACTTTGTAAGAATTTTGGCAGAATGTGACCAAGGTCCACAGTGTCCTTATTCCTATGAATTGGGCTCTCATTACGGCAAAAAAAAAAGAGAACTGTTGACATTAGAACCTTGATTTTTGGCATGAAGGTGCATATGGGGACTGTTACCAGCAAGTTCTGAACTGACCTACTCTTGATGGCAATTTAAAATCACTGCTGATTCTGACTTGGGCAGTTCCCAACTTAATATAGGCAGGATTCAACTGGGGGTTGGGGAGAGGGATTTCCAAGAGTTTAGCTGGCGTCCTAATGCCTACTCTTCATACATGTCGTAGGTCCTGTGATATTAGTCACACTGCCAGGTAAGAAAATGAACAGAGCAAATTGAAAAAGTTAATAGTACCTGTACTATAGTACTAAACTATTTCAAACTGTTAAACTAATTCGCCACTATCTGTTAGAAAGTTCACCGAAGCTTCTTACCGAGGTTGTTATAAAACTACCTTTATTTATCTCCAGTACAGAAGAGCAGCTACGGGTAATAACTCATGTGCCTGAAAAGCATAAACTACATGTGTACTGGAACAAAAATGTGTACGGTACAGGGAAATCCAACAAATCAAGTGTACCGGTCACCACCATGGTTTGTCTGTCCTTGGGTGTCTTCGTAGATATTTCTGATGTTAATAAAAATATAAATATCTTTCTTTTTTTCCGGAATATAATTATTTCCAAAATTTTCATACGAATGAACAATGCATTTATGAATGGCAATGAAGCAAAGACTACGGTCAAATAAAAAATACCTCCCCCAACCACCTCACCACCGCAATTCATGTTAATATAAATATTTTTTCTTTTCCCGAATATAACTATTTCCCAAATTTTCATACACAATGATGAGCAATGACAGTGCCCACATCTGAACAATTACACATGCCGAATGAACAATACATTTATAAAAGACAATGAAGCAAAAACTACGATGAAATACGCCCTCCCCCCCCCCCCACCACCCCAACGTCATCAGTCATCCCAAGTCTAGTCCGACACGCAGCCCCTACAAGATATTTTATAATACTGATTTCTATTGAATGTAGGGTCTGCCAGTTTAACGGGCAAAATCTTCTAGCTGTCGGACCGTCCCCGAACGTGGAGGATGTAGCGGTAGTGAGTTTAAACATGGCGGAAAATTTGTCTTCTCGGTTCAGGAAAGCTTTGAAAATGCTCGAATAAACTACCCACGGAAAGTTCAGAACGGATTCCAAGTCCGAGATTTAACTTAAAAGGTGGGTTTCATTATTATGAGTTGAGAAAATGGCGTATAAAATATCATTTTTTGACTGCCGGACATTTCGGTCCGGCAGCTAAGTCGATTTTGCCGGTTAAACGGGTAGAGTTAAACGGGCAGACCCTACATTCAATAGAAATCAGTATTATAAAATATCTTGTAGGGGCTGCAACAGGGCTTCGTGTTTAGAATTAGTGCGTGAGCTAAAAATAGCTCACGTCAAAATATTTAGGAGAGGGTATTTAAAAGTCAGGGGAGTGATTGCAATATAATACAATATAAAATGTGACAGTTTATGTGAGCTAAAATCACTCTCGTGACATGAATTTACGCGAGTGTTTGCGTGCAGGTGAGCTATCACTCGCGCTAAACACGAAACCCTGCTGCAATCGGACTATTCCAATTAAGTCATGATGCGACACCATACAGTTC